>JBAJMU010000011.1:2626793-2649567 GCA_037952995.1 Hyposoter didymator
TTTTTTGATAATTTCAAAATTTTCGTTATTTTGGCAGGATTTTTAGTTTCTTACGGAATTGTCAGCGATATTTACGAGTGGAAGGACGAAAATTAGCTTCCGAAGAGACTTTCTTCAAGATTTCTCGCTGCAATGACACAATTTTTCGGATTATTCAAAAAAATGTTTATCCAAACGTACAGAACAGAATTTCGATCTTTTCCAATTTTGTTTGCCGTGCAGAATCGTTCTATTCGTTTTTTCTTTTCTCCGCAAGTGTTGCCTCTGTCTGTATCGATTTTGAAACCTCCAACGCTGCACGAACTTTCGCCCTCATTTATTCATATACAATATTATTTCTTTGGCTATGGAAAGTGGAGAGTTCGATGCGAAATTGTGAATGAATCGAAAGAGGCCGCGAGGTTATTCCTTGTCCCTGCTGACGTCATATCCCACCATGTATTTTATCAACGCTTTCTATCCCTCCTGCATGGCATCGCGGCCAACCACCCCCGCCCGTCACGGATACACCTAGCATGGTCAATCGCTCGTAGAGCGGCTCATTCACTAGAGTAGGTCGACTAACTCGTGCGCATTCTCCCTCAGAATCGAGTTTACATTCCACGTGAATTCTCCGCGCCTCAACCTCAACCTTCACGAGCTATTTATTCAAAACAAACACACGAGATTTTCCGCTCTATTTTTCCCATTGCGAATGCTTAGTTTCATCAATAAATAGCTTTCCAGTTATGCAATGAAAATTCCACCCCCTGCCCGACAGTACTCCGAATTCTCAAATTTTCAATTTTTTTATTTTTTATTTTTTTCTACGAGCTTCAAATTCCTTCGTGAAATTTAATCAACGAAACTCCAATCAACGATGGCTAATTAAAACCATCTGCGATCTTCTAGAATTTACAGACGCAGCAAATTTATATTTCGAGTCACGAAGTCTCGAGAGAATTGGTGCCGAGTAAAAATGTGAGATAAAAATTTTCTTCTTCTCTTTGCAAAAATTAAAGAATGCGGAAGAGCGAGAGAGAGAGAGCGTTCCATTAGAGGACACTGGAACGAGTGGGTTGTTGGCATACGAAGAAGGGATGAAGGATGTCCAAACTGAAAAAACCGTCTGGTCTAGGGAGTAATCCAGCCCTCCTGCTCTCCCGGCGTTGCACGTACGTACAGGGTGCCCACAAAATTACATTCGATCCCGAGTCCTTGATAGAAGTTTCGTGTCGTTCGATGCACAATTGCCATTTCAAAAATCAGTCAAAACTTACAAATTTCCGCACTACCCAAACTGGAGCCTTAAGCAGGTTGGATCACGAAATCAAAATAATCAGAATTTGATAAAACTTGGTGATAACATTCTTTGGCATCAAGCACAGAAACAGAAATTTTTTTCATTATTTTTTACCACATTATTATCGAGTGATTACTCGAGTACTAAGTTGTGGAAAAATCTAAATAAATTTGTATTGTCATACACATTATTAAAAAATATATTTATCGAATTTTATTAAATTCTTATCCTTTTGAAAGCAAATTTTTTTCTAAATTTTTTACCACATGGTTTTCGAATAATTACTCGAGTACTACGTGGTGGAAAAATCGAAATAAATTTGTATTGTCATACACATTATTAAAAAATATATTTATCAAATTTTATTAAATTCTTATCCTTTTGAAAGCAAATTTTTTTCCAAATTTTTTACCACATGGATTTCGAATAATTACTCGAGTACTACGTGGTGGAAAAATCTAAATAAATTTGTATTGTCACACACATTATTGAAGAATATATTTATCAAATTTTATTAAATTCTTATCCTTTTGAACGCGAATTTTTTTCAAAATTTTTTACCACATGGTTATCGAGTAATTACTCGAGTACTACGTGGTGGAAAAATCTAAAAAAAATTATATTGTCACACACATTATTAAAGAATATATTTATCAAATTTTATTAAATTTTTATCTTTTTGAATTTTCAAATGTTTTCAACATGGTTTAGCATGGCGACATTGTATCTTCGTGATCCAACCTCCTTAAGTGCAGAATGCATTTCAAAAATTGATAAAAAATTGTAAAATATCGAAAACCATGACCAATTGAACCCATGTGCGCAGGAAATTTTCTCTTTTTCACTCACGTCTGGACTCAACCGTCACATTAACTATACTGACTTTTTAGACGCCCTATATATTGCTATAAATGCAAGTCTCACAATGCATTTCTCCTGCTAGACTGTGCTCCGGGAAATGGGGGTACATTTTTTCCGGAGCATAATTAAATCAAGGCGTAGAGTTCATTCAGTTAGTTCATACGAAAGAACACACTGTCCTTTCCCGCCATTCTAATGAAAAAAAAAAAAACAAAAAAAAAATACTACAAAAAAAAAATCGTCNAAAAAAAAAAATACTACAAAAAAAAACGTCAACTTATTTTATATATAAAACGACGCTCTTGTTTTATTCATTGTTCCTCACCGGCTTGACATCGTGTCTGAAAAGTACGTAGCGTAAATCGGCGCTGCACTGGAATCCCTGAACATTGAGCTGCCTCTGAAAAATATAAAATTGTTTTTTTATTAATATCCGCTCGTTCATTGAATGGAGAAAAAGGATAATTTTTCCTGGATACAAAATTGATTGCAGAAAAAAACAAAACAAAAAATTTGGATACATTTTGTTCGAGAGTAAAAAATTATGATTTTAGTAAAAAGGGTGTCGACGCTCTAACTTCTGCAAATTTGAAGATTTCTCACTAATTTTTGTTGTTATGAGTAGAGTATCATAATAGGAAGGTTGGTATTGAATTTGGGAAATATCGGTTCAACGGTTTAAATTTAATAATTTTTCGAAGTTAACGAAAATCTGAGTTTTTTGAAAAATCGTCCTACCGCTCTAATTTCTGCAAATTTTTTAAAAATATTGTGTACAAGTACTTCCTCTTCAGTTTCTAGTTTTGGTTTGTGGTGACGTCAGGTCAGTTCGGCTCATCGTTAGACTGATACGAGGACTTCGATAGTTAAAATCGAAATGTTCGGTAAAGTACGAATTGAATGAAACGGAGGAGAATAAATAATGAGGATGAGAGTCGATGAGAACTAAAGTTGCTCGTGCATTGGTTGAGGACAAGAGGAATTGGAATTGGTCCAGGGAACAAGAGATGCAGCATCCCGAGGCTGGTTTTTCTGTTCGGGGAAACTCTGCACGCCGTAGTTTGAATTTCGGAATCCTTCCAATTTATTCTCTTGAAAATTCGAGTACGAATTAACAAAGCAAACAGTGTGGATCGCAGAGAATTTCTCTCGTGCGCCGGCAAACATTTTCGTATTTTCATTACGATCATTCTGTTTTCGTTTGTCGATTGTTGTCGATGCCTTCTCGTTTTTTTTTCCCTCCTGCTTTTCTTTCTGGACCAATGGCATCTCAACGGAATGCTCACAGATGAGGATCAATCATTTTGTGCATTTATCGTTCTTCCTCTCCGCACGATCCTCTCTCTTTTTTCTCCCTCCTTTTATTTTCTCTTCTTTCATGCCTTATTTTCCTTCTTTCTCTTCCCTCCACGTTTCCCTGCTCACGAAGCTCACGATAAAGCAATATACACATAATACGAAAGCTCTTTGCTTTCACTTACAAACCCAGCGATACGTATACACATTCCCACAAAAGATCGAGCTATCGAGCACAAAAATGCAATACTCCCATCAGCATCTTTCCCAACTCATGTTTCTATGCGTTTAAACAACAAGAAAAATGTGAACACACAAAAGTATTCCTCTCCGAAACGTTACGCTGCTAGGAAAAAATAAAAATAAATAAATAAAAAGGATTCAAAAGGTTTCGATAAGGATCCTCCAAACTTTTACTTTTCCGAGTCGAATTCTCAGCATTCCAAAATTTATATAACANGCCGAGACTCTTGCCAAGACTCTTGTCAAGACTCTTGCAAAAAATCTTGCCAAGACCAATTTTTTCTGCGCGGGAATACAAAAATATATACACGAGACTTTGGAGAAATTTGCTCAGTGGAATGTCAAGTTTCTCGGCATCTCATCCAGCGCGAGTTCCACGAGTCTTCAGAAAGTGTGGGGATGGAAAAAATTCAACGAAACTTTCTCAGCTGCTTTTTTTTTCTTATTTGCCTCATCGATATGCAGCGAAATTTTGTTTGTTTTTTTTCTCCTCATCTCCATATTAATCCTGGCAAGCAATTTTTATGGATTCATGTTCACGCGATGAAATAAACGAGTCCGAATCGCAGCGTGAAATTGGTCGTCGACCTTCCCGACGACACGTCGACAAGAATTATTATCAACCAGCTACGAAAATGGCATCGCTGGAAATGCATCTGGCACATGTCATTTTGGTTCGTGCGGCAATGTGAGGATTCACCGCAGAAACCCCTAATGCAATCCTCCCTTGGCCCCTCCATCCCCTTAACCCGAACGACTCTCTCGTGGTCTCGACCCATGAAACATACGGCTCATGTATACGTTGTACGAAGGTAGTTGGACGAGTGGCCAACAGGTGCGAAATCCCCTTTCATTAAGGATTAATCTTGTCGGTTATTTTTTCCTCTATAATTTCGTGGTTATTGAGTTTTTGGTGGAAACAGGATATTCACAGGAATAAGGACAATTGTTCATGATTTTTCAATGCTATTCATTTTTGTATCTTTTTTTTCCCCCCGTTATCGATGTTTTCCTGCAATTAGCAATGGAAGGTCTTGGCGACGCGAAGAAAAGTACGTTCGTTACTGAAAAGTGACAATGCCTTTTGTGGCCAAGGGTTTTTTTCGCGCTCCTCGAATGACAAGAATGCCGCAGCAACCCATTGGATGCGAAAAGAATAAAAGGACGAAGGCTCGTAGACTCGCGATAGCAAAATCGAAAAAAAAAGATTCAGCACGTATGACGTAAAAGCAAACTTTTTGTTTTTTCGTTTTTTCCAAATTTTCAATCGATCGTAAATAAAATTTCGACCGTTACATCGTTCGGGTAAAAACTTGCCCCATTTTGATTCGAACCAACAACGATTTCGAACGAATAGGAATTTTTAATAAGTTTAAATACATACGAGAGTGTGATTGGAGACTAAGAGAGACACAGAATTGTTTGAAGTATCGAGTAGAGCGAGAGAACCGTCGTCAGCCTGATAGACAAATTTGTCGTGTGATATCCAGGCCGGTGGCAAACGATGGGGTGAAAGATCACCGCTAAGGCACTCGTCCAAAGTTAAACGTCTACCGCTCCAATAAAGAAGTTCATCAACGTACCTGAAGACATAAAAAAAAAAACAATGCCATCGCCCAATTTTTATTTTTCAAACAAAATTTTGATGCCGAAACATTTTATTACGAAAATCATTTTTTATTTTGTATTTTCCGCTCGCGCGTGCTCCACGTTTGTTTCGTAAAAAATAAGGAGAAAGATCATTTAATTAATGACTCGCTTGAGATAAACTTACCCTAGAAGATAAATGGCGGTGACAATGCCAGCGATAACAAGACCGATTACCAGCAACGAAAATATTATGCTTCTCCAGTTGTGACCACCCTCTCCGTACGTCAAGTCCTGAAAAACGAACAACCCGATATTCCAATAAAATTTCATACATACACACGTTGCCACGTTAAACTAGACGAAATATAGATAATCGATAAACCAAAAAAACAAAAAAAAAGCGAACCGTTAATTATCTATGGGATATCGTCTGCTTTCCCGGAACAAAAATTCACCGCATTCCACGATCCGCAGCTTCGGAATATTCAAACTTTTTATATGTACCACGAATATGTGCAAGCATTTGCACACACATCGATACAGTTTATTAATGCCGCTGTACGAGTCTCTCCGGAATCTGATTCGAGAATATGTAAACATTCTCTGCCCGTAGCTATTTATGTTAATCGATATCGAACTTGATTAATTTCCCAATAACCACGAATATGTTTTTTTCGTCATTTTTGTCTTGGCTATTGAAAAAGGTTCCAACAGGATGTCCAAAATAATAGCATCGTGTTGAAAAGACGGTTTTTCTCTTCCGCATTTTCTCACCCTTGTCCAAATTCGAACAAATTGGTTATCAAAAATTTTACACATCAATTATTTAATTAATTAATTAATTAATTAATTGATTAAAAAATTAACCAATGGATATTTCATTACCAGCCCATCGTAGTTTTACAATTCAAGAGCTTCACATGTTTTATTCAACTTTGAGAACTTTTTTGCATTGACACATTATTAATTAATTATTAATTATTAATTAATTAATAAATTAATAAATTAATTATTATTCCTATTGAATTTATAATTTATAATTATAATTAATTAATTTATTAATTAATGCAAAAAAGTTGTCAAAGTTATGCACAAAATATGTAAAGGTCTCGAGTTGCAAAATTACGATGGGCTGGTAATGAAATATTCATTGAAAAACTATCCACCACTCTGATGGATATATGGAACGAATTTTCTGCTATGAATTTTATAGGACACTGGGTATATATTCCCTGCTGAAATAGTCATGATTTTATTCCTCGTCAGTAAATTGGCCATCATCAGTTTCTTCTTGAACGCTTTATGAATACGTTTGGTAAATTCCTCCTCGTGACACGATTTGAAATGAAAATTTTCCAACTCTAAATTCCTCTACCGAGCAAGAGAGTTGTTCGTAACACATCGCGGAAGACTTCTGAATATCAAGCGCAACGAAATCTTCGGGAATAAAACATGTAAAAGCAAAAATGTTTCTCGAATCGTTTTGCCATCAATGGAAATTTGAGCATTTCTATTCAGTCTCGTGCAAAAAATCATGCGACACGAAAAATTCAAAATTTCATTGACTTTTTTTTTTTTTACGCAAACTTACTAGGTACGATTGAATTTTTGTGCATCCTCCTACTACCGTCCCACCACCTCGTGCAATCATTGATTATTCCGAATGATGATGCACAATTGAATTGGAATTTTTTTTTTTTTTTTTTTCCAAAAAAATGATTCAATTTTTTTGATAAACAATTAATTTTTGATCAAAATTAATGACTAAAAAAAGGGCTAGCGTCAGTGGCATTGAAAAAGTTGACGCAAAGTTTTCAATATTAATGCAACTATAGTCGAATCGATTGGAATGTTTGAAACGAACGTTTCCATGAAAACAAACAGAGACGAAAGGCGAAGCAAAGAATCGAAAGACTCGGGCGCGCACACACTGGACGAGAAAATATTAAAATACGAACTAAATGGAGAAACGAAGAGTAAATGAATTATTTATAAAGACTCGCGCGGCTGCAGCGTGTTCTAGACGAGAAGACAGACAATGCTCGACTATCTCGACGAATGCTCACGAGTACGAAACGATCCAAATATAGATTCGAGAAACTGACAATGCTTTGGCAAATTTCTTCCGGCTGCAACGAGAGAATCTGTGTCTCAAGAGACAGACCGACACGAGCTCTCATGACCATGAATAAAATGGTCTAAATATATACACATACAAATGCATTTTGTATATTGATAACTTTGGCAAGGGGAGTCTTGGCTATAAGTAGAAACGGTCGGTAATGAACGGACCATCGGAAGCCACGATTCATTTGCACAGTCTCGTTTTTAAAAAATCAGCAAAAAAAAAGAAAAATAAAAACACGTGGACGTTCTTTGAATCGAAAACTTTGGCACTGGAGAAAAAAAAATAGAAAAAATACACACCTCGACGCTAAGCGCCACTTTGGTTTTCCTATTCACCAGGCACTCGCGAAGCCGTGAGCATCGCGTCATGACAAATTTTCATCGATAAAGCTGGAGGCGTAGATGGAATTCCTTTATCGATGATTTGTTTTCAAACGTCCATACAGTAACGACACTCGGTGCATAAAAGTATATGTTGTTATTTATATGAAAATATATACAACACATAGGAAACAGAGATTGTGTGTATGTGTGTGAATATATGCGATGAGATATTGAGAGAGGCAAAGAGTCGATACGAGCTCGAGGCGAGACAATGCTAGACTAAGCCTGATGTGTCTTTCCAGCCCCCTATAACTCACCCACTCTGCCTCGATTTTCCGAGCTTCTGGGACGACACGATTTTACACAGTAATACGTATTGAATGAACAAGGCCTTCCAGTTATTGGCCTCAACTTACGCAAACAAAGACAGAAGAAAAAAAAGCTAACCCTCCCTCTCAAAGCAGATGGGTTGGCACGGTTGTGTATAACCGGAAGTGATTCGGTGCAAAGTGTCGACTTGGCCTATAGCTATAACTATGCCGAAGGAGAAACGAAAAGCATTGAGAAGATTGGTGCACAGCTAGGGACGAGCTAGGGGTGGTTCGTTGGCGGTTTCCTCGAGGTCTCGCACTAATACTCACGGCTCTTCATCCCTCTTTACTTGGCACCAAATGTTTCCATCTCCTTTACACGAATCTCGCATTCACCCTAACCACGAAGCATCCACTAATATACCGGGTATCCAAAGTACCAAGTTTAAACTCAGCGGATCAACAGATTGTCCAATTTCGAAAGGAAAAGTCCTTTGCAATTTTCTTCTCCGATCAACCGTTAATGAGATACAGAGCGAGTTTCGTCGCAGCCAATGGAACGAAGAACCAAGTGTCGAGTGGGCGGAGCGCCAGCCACGCCCATCCGTTCCTGCCATTGGCCAGCGTCAAATCCTTTTGTATCTCCTAAACGATCCATCGTAGGAAAAAATGGAAAAGACATTTTGTCATCCAAACTCGAAGACGCAACCGATCCTCGTGTCCGTCCTTCGTATCGGGGACCCCCTGTATACGCATACGTGAATACAACGTTCGATCGCCCATTCCAAGCCTTCCTCGCCCTCTCGGAGCTCTGCTGTCGCCGCAGTTACAGACCGCTCGGCGTCGCAACGTATACACAGCGCTCCAGGGGGCGCAAAAGAGCCGGAAGGCAAAGAAGCGCGCTAAAAACGGGTGGGTAGTGAAAACCACTGTGCAGTTATATACACTACCAAAGTAGGCTTTAAGTGGCAAGTAGGGTAAGCCCTGTTTGAGCCTTTCACTGCTTTGGGATGCGTGATAACTCGAAACCTTTGAAGGAAAGATATGCTCGCGGCATTATGTATTCCACAGTAAAAGCCAATTTCATGATATTCTTCAAAATCCCTGACAGACTCGTGAAAATCGAAGCAGATGAAGAAATTATAAAGAGAAAAGTGTAAAGTCTGCGTTTACGAGATATTCACTGATTGCTGGCTACCACTTGCGTGAGTGCCAACCCTTCCTCGCCATTCAAGCAATTGGGATTCGCTAGTCACCTCCATCTCAGACACACTGCTATCGACCGGGAAATTACTAATTAATTACTATCTCATCAACGCTACGTTCTAGAGGAACAACCATATTTTCTAAAATGAACAATTACATGAACCTTCGTTTCCACCATCAAATGGAACTGCTGCATGCTAATATTCGACAACCTACATGCCTGAATTATTTCATACGTTCATATCCGCATGTTATTTACGAGACTCAATACCAGCTACTTTGACGTAACTCCTGTTAAGCGATCTGTACTTCGGGAGCATACATACAACTAACCAAAATCTTGCCAACTAACAGCAGCAGCAGCAGTCGTTACTGCTTTGCTCTCTCTGCTCTTGCGTGAGAAGTAGAATTACGAGGCGCGGAGTTTCCCTTCGGAATTCAGAAGAGGATTGCATACCCGACACACGTGTGTCTATGTGTCTGGTTACGTGGCACACATACACCTGCCAATGGAGCTTACGTTTCTCCCTTTTTCTCCTACCCCGCGTTTTTCACATTCATCCGGGATTTTTCTTTTTATTCGGCCAATTAGCAGAAATATTACTTTGCGCCCTGTTCCTGCTCTTGATGTTTTCCCAGCCTTGACGACTCGATAATTGGCAGGTGCCAATAATAATGGTCAACTTCGCGGGCTACTCAGGGTTGAATCCTGAAACATCGACAATGCGTACGCTTTTCTACGTGGGCGCCATCCGCAATGAAGCACTATCGAACAAGTGCAACATCAGCACCATATACGCTCAACTGCATGGGATAACGTATCGCTCGAGCGGATACGCGACCGAGCGGAATCATTGAGAGATCGGATGCAGTTTTCACGGATGGTGGCTTCCACGATTGTCCCTGCTGTACGCCGTTTCCAAAATGCTCGCGCTCCACCTGCCATCCGAATTGATCTCGTCATAAGCTCCGCGAACGATCCTCAAAGTGCGTCATTTCGATCTCGTCCTCCGACTCTCATCGTAGCTACACTCCCGCACGATTAAGGATATTGAGTGCCTATGAAACTTGTTGATGTCAATTGTTCAATAAACAGCTTCTTAATCGTCGGGAAATTTGTACACGACCTCCTGAATAGTCCATGTAAAAACATGCCAAATTTTGAGAATTCTATCATTACTTAGGGACCTTAAGGGTTGGAATAAAAAATGATAAGAAAATTCTGAAAATTCATCATGTTTTCGTACGAATTATTTGTTACAAGGTCATGTCAAAATTTCACGACAATTAAGAAAGCTTGTTATTAAAAAATCAACATTTTGTCAACAATAATTTTTCAAACAAATATGCAATAAATATTTATCAATAAACTTCGCTTTGCTTCCGTTGCTTTCAGTCTAAAAAATTAAGAGCTCAAAAATAAAAACTTGTCGCAAAGTTATACCAGTTTCCATAAGACTACGTTTGACTACAATTAAGTTATTGATGGTAATTGTTCATAACGAGCTTTATAATGGTCGTGAAATTTGTACACGAACGCTTTAATACTTCATACAAAAATATACGAAATTTTAGGAATTTTCTTATCATTTGCGATTTGGGACTCAACATGCTTAAGGTATAACTATCGCAGAATGTGTTGATCTAGGATTTTCTTGAAATTTAGTGTAAATATTCTTGACATTAAAACGAACAACTTTCCTATGAGACGAAACATTTTCTGCCGTCTAGAATTTGAGATATTTCATTTCCAATTTTATATTTTTCCCATCTAAACGCATGTAAATTGAAGTGACGTTTCGTTAAAAAAGTTGCAAGAAAAAACAAAAGAAACGCGACTTCAATTTACATGCGTTTAGATGGGAAAAATATAAAATTGGAAATGAAATATCTCAAATTCTAGACGGCAGAAAATGTTTCGTCTCATAAGAAAGTTGTTCGTTTTAATGTCAAGAATATTTACACTAAATTTCAAGAAAATCCTAAATCAACCCATTCTGCGATAGTTATACCTTAATCAATGCAAACGATTCTTTCTTTTCCTGTATTTTCACGGTGTTGTTTTGATGTATGGCTTTGCGATATACATCCATACGTGACGTCTCTATATATGGCAGATCGCGAAGTATATAAA
Source organism: Hyposoter didymator (assembly GCA_037952995.1). NCBI lineage: Eukaryota > Metazoa > Arthropoda > Insecta > Hymenoptera > Ichneumonidae > Hyposoter > Hyposoter didymator. The sequence goes on from JBAJMU010000011.1 coordinate 2,638,168, forward strand.
TAGTCATATATGGAGCTTGTTTACATGCGGCAGGTTCACGCCCGCGAGGAAAAATATTTGTCTCGTGAAATCGGGTCGAAAAGCCTTTGCCTTTCTGCCCCGAAAACGTATATCGTCCGTACATAGTTGCAGACACAAAGTCATAGTTATCGAGCGTTATCTCCTTCTCGAGCTTTCTCTTTGTCTTGTACTATCTACGCGTCTATTTCACCCGAACCAGCAACGCATAATCAAAACTTGACTCTGCTTTCCTCGCTCGACGAGCTGAATAATGGCGAATTAATTACCATAAATATTTGGCTCAACTAGCCTCCAGCACTGCGAAAGAGGAAGCCAGCAGCAACCAACCACACAAATTTTGTTCACTCCTGTTATCCTGTCGTATTCACACTTTACATTCATAGACTCGTTTTCTCCACTTGCACACACACACGCACACACACACTTGAATGGATGCTGAACCAAGTTTACAATCTCGAAAATTTAATTCATCAAGCGTTCCATCGTGTATTCCTCCTCTTTGACTGCCCTCGTGCCTCCACGCTGTACCAACATTTATGGAACAAATATTTGGACGTGGCTTATAGTTTCCAACTCATTCGCATACCAACTCGATCATTTACCTTTATAATATTTATCTATCGTCTTCAATAGCCACTTTGTTGTCTTGTTTCTTTTTGTTTTTGTTTTTTTTTTATCTTATTTTTATTTTTTTAAGGTGTTTATATTACGAAACGACTTTAATTTGTTGTTCTTTCAAAATTTGGTATAAACGTTCTTGGCACGTAAGCGTCACAACTGTTTTCTCCGATGAAGAAAATTTTCTGACGTTTAGAACTCGAAATATTAATTTCCAATTTTAAGTTTTTCCTTATTTCTTATTTCTTAAGAAAAACCTTGGACATTTCTTATTGCAAATGAAAGGAAACGTGAATCCAACTTGCACGCGTTTAGATGGAACAGTTAAAAATTGGAAAATAAATGTCTCAAATTTTTAAACGTCGGAAAATGTTTCGTCATTCAAGGAAATTTATAGTTTTCGATGTCAAGAATTGTCACATACAGAAATATTGAAGAATAATGAGTAAAAGAATTTTGTGACGTTAATTATTTATCCAGCAGAAACTTTTTGACTCATTGGCTGCTGTGACAAAACTCGGACGGTAGGAAACATTTGCTCTTATTTTGGAAATGGTGACGTTTAAAAACTTGGAAAAGTCGTCAACATTGTGGAAAATTCATTGGCATACTCTTGTTTTTCCTGAAGTTGAAAAAAAAACCAATTTATCTCTCGTTCTCTTTTCAAAATATTTTCGTCGCGCCGAGTTCGCTTCCACAATGATTAATCACGTCGAAGCAATGTCACGAACTCGTTATTCTCTATTTTGTTCCCTTTTTTTTTTATCTTTTTAATTCTCGAGGGCGGTTTCGTGGTCTGGCATTTGCTGCACTGAAAACACGACCCGACTACTCGGGAAAATACAGAATAGAGCACGAGAAAATAAAAAAGGAAGAAAAAAAAACGGCCAGAAAATAAAGTGTCGAATTGATCATCGAAAAAGGCTCCGACGAGGACGAAGAAACCTTCACGACGATCAATTCGAACTCACAGAATGTACTTTGGTGCTCTCGCATTTTTCCAATCTCTAAGGATTTCCCGGAACTTACGTGACATCTATTTCTTACCTAACTGAGATTTAACGGCCACCCATGGACTTTTCCATGCCAAAGTCACCCCCGCCCTCACCTTTTTTTCAAAATAAATTTTCTTACATTGAAAATACTCCAAATTTACGGCAATGTTCTTGAGCGAAGAAACATTTTCATCAGAAAAATATATGCCAATTAATTTCCCAATAAAAACGATTTTATTTTTATTCCGTGGAACAAAAAAATGCAACAATTTTTTTTTTGCATCAGCAAAATGCAGATTGATTTTGAGAGAAAAAAAGATTTTTGAATTTAGTGACACAGCACGATTCTCGTCTCAATTTGCTTCGAGCTTTATTCAGTGACGTCTGTGAATTTCGATTCCAGGAATGTTAGTCGCACGTTCCGTAACAAGATTTGCAACGTTGAATCACGGAATTCCCATCACTCGATCCGAGCCTGAGAGAATTTCTTACATCCGTGTATACAAAGTGAGAGTAAAATCTTATCCAAGGACTGAATTCTTCTGGGAACGATACATCGATGAAATGTATTCCAATTTTTTGAGAGCTTGAGAAGAATCTCGTACAGCGGCATTCGTCGTTTATATTTTCACATATTTGTCTATTTATTCGATTATTACGTTGACATTTAATCACAATGACATTTATAGTTTTATTCTAGTTACACACACAACAATTAAAACACGAATGTACATTGAAAACGTGTCGAGTTTGACAGAGCAGTGAGACAGTCTGGGGGAAACATTCGGCGCTGTATGATTTTGACGAGGGAATTAGTAGAACGTGCAAATTATTCAAGTAAAAAAGATCCTTGCGGAGGCGTCGAGATTTGGATCAAGAAAAATGTTGTCAAAAACCACCCCATGCGACCTTAAATCCCGCCCCCTTTCTCCCTTCCTTCTCCCGTTTTTTTTTATCCTTTTACCGCATTTTCCACTGATTTATTTACTTTAAACAAAATTGCCCAGGCTCGCGTGATCCTGCGTTAAAAAACGAAGAGAATGGGTCCAAGTTGAATCCTTTTCGTTAAATTTTAACGGAGGTATGAATTTTTCAAAATTGGGGTCATTTAGACCCCAGGTTACCGGAATATGTAAAAAAAAGAAAAAGGTTACCGTTCTATGGGGGTTACCGTTCTTAGTGGTACGGGACGAAACAACGAGTCAGGCATACACTCGAGCAACACCAATATTAAGGTGTAAGCCTGAATCGATTACCTCTTTTACCTGAGCAGACTTTGAGCGAGGATCGGCGACCTGGACGGTCTCGTCGGGAGGCAACCGCCAGGAGTTCCTCTCGACGTTGACGCTGGCGTTCATAGCGCTCGCCTCCTGATGATGATCCTATTTTTGCTGCTACGCTGCCGAGGCCTTAATTGCCTCAGCCTTCCGCAGCCACTGGAGCTTCCGGCCCCACGTTTTCCACTTGACTCTTGGACAATTCTCAGGTCCCCAGGGTAAGCCCCTGGGCCACTCCTGGGGCCAAGTATCGAGCCACCGATCCACAGTTCTAAGCCTGCAACAACGAAAATCAATCGAAACATTTCTCACTTGCTTTTATCTCAATGGAAAATTTTTAACAATAACTTGAAATATTTTTTCAACTTTTTTCAATTATTACGTGATTAACCCTCACTTGCCACCTCGGGGTGCGAATTGCACCACGCCTATTAGAGAAAATGATAATTTTTCCACTTTCATTGGTTTTAGCATTTTTTTCAGTGTCCTCAAATTTCATTTTTGCACTGGGAATAAAATTTTGTTAAAAATCGTCGCGATAATTACAAAATTTTCGTTATTCTGGCAGTATCATCAGCAAAATTTACGATTTGAACAAATAAACTAGCATCCGAAGAGACTTTCTGCAAGATTTCTTGCTGTAATGACACAATTTTTGGGATTATTCAAAAAAACGTTTGGTCGAACGTATCCAACAAAACAACGATCTTTTCCAACAAAATTTTGTTTTCTGTGGGGCTATATAAAGTTAACAATCTTTAAAAAAAAAGCTTTCAATAAATTCTACAACATTTTTCGAGTCTAAATATTCAGTAGTTAATTTCTCATAACAATATTCGTCACTGGGCTACAATCTACCCCATGGTGGCAAGTACGTAATTCTACAGAGGTGTGGCAAGTAAGGGTTAATATTTATTAATTAAATATCTTTGGCTATTGCCACACTATGTATATACGATGAAAAAAATAATAAAAAAATCAAGCGTGTAAAAAACTAAAGCTCGTAATGAAAGCTCGGACGTTAAGTTACTTATATATTACAATTTAATATCGTAACCCTTTCGCCACTGCATGAACGGGGTGTTTACCATAACGAGAGATGAGCGTGACTCGATTACCGAGCTTTTTCTCTCACGCGTCGGATTATAGACTCAATCTGCTCATGACCGAGCGCAGACGACGGTCGAGCAAAAATTCTTGCATTTTCTCAATTCACAGTTCGCATCCCTATAAGAATCGAAGAGAATCGGAGAATTTGCATGGAAAACAAAATTTTGTTGGATACGTTCGACTTAACGTTTCCNACGTTTTCCTTTTTTTTTTTTTTTTTTTGAATAATCCCAAAAATTCTGTCATTACAGCAAGAAATATTGTAGAAAGTCTTTTCGGAATCTAATTTTTGTCGTTCGAATCGTAAATTTTGCTGACGATTCCGCTAAAATAACGAAAATTATAAAATGATTCAAAAATATTTAGTCTATCGTGTTCAAAAAAATTTCTACGATTTTTAACAAAATTTAATTTTCAGTGTGGAGGGAAGAGAAAAAAAAGGACTCAAACCAGTCACTCCTTGTGCCTGAATCGCGGGCGTACAACGTACGAACGATAAATTTAGAGACAAAAATATGTTGCGCGGTGCGAAAATTTGTAAAGAAAACGTTCGACACATTGCCCGTTGCGTGTCGCTGCAAATTAACTATAAACTCAATGTTTCAGTTGGGTATCAACGCTGGCAGATATAGTTGGATAGAAAAGTTAAGTTGGTCATGTCAAAAAAGAGGGAGCAAAGTACTCGTGCTAGGCGCGACAGCCGACATTTACGAGCCAACAACTATAAATTGGAATATAACATAGCGTGACTCTGTTGCCGCGATTAATCAAAACTTTGCCGGCTTTAATGAGAGCACGAGCTCACGAGCATGGGGCGGCGTGATTGAAGAGCCCTTTTTTCAACCTGCTGTCATTTATTGTGATTGGATCAAACTCGCGATGGCTTTTGTTGATAGTTTTCGATAAATTATACAAATCTTAATATAGAGGGTGTGCCCAGATTTAATATAATGGCGAGCTAAGCATTTCAATGAAAAAAGTTATCGCCCGCGAATCTCAAAAAGCGAGTCGTCAAAAAACTAACGCCTTTAGATATAAAATTTTTTTAAAAGATAAGAATTTAATAAAATTTGTTAAAAAATTTCTTTAAAAATATTTATGACGATACAAATTTTTTAGATTTTTCCATGACGTAGTACTCGAGTAATTGAGCACTAAAGTTCACGTATATATGCATAGAGTTTACATACGTACAGGAACACATCTCGTGCATGAGAAGTTCGATCGAACTCTCAATTATTCGATAACGACGTGGTAAAAAATGAGTAAAAAATTATTGTTTCTGTACTTGATGGCAAAGAATGTTATCAGTAAATTTGATCAAATGCTGATTATTTTTATTTCGTGATTCAACCTCCTTAACGATATACCAACTATATACGGAAAAGAAAGATGGCGCGGCATCGCGCAGTGTCGCAGGCCTCGGCTCCAAGTTGATACGCGAGCAATAACGACAACGGCAATTAATTATGTTGATTGTTATTTAGTTGGAAAGAGCATGTCACGTGGGTTGGGCTGCTCTGATTCGATAACGATCGTGTGCTGGACGGACCGGTGATTACGTACACACGATCACGCCTTAAATTACCATTAGCCGTACTGCTGTTATGTTGGCTCCAATGACGTGTGATTAATCGACCACACATCGTAATGAGGCAACCCCGTTTATCGGCTCGCGCCTACATTAATAATCGCACCGATAAAACACCTTGACAAAATTTCGAAAACTATGTGTACATTGGGCTCGAGCGTTGTTAACGCAATCCGCGATATCAATTTGGGCAACAGCCGCTAGTCACGAATTCGCATTTTAATTTCACTCTTTCTGGAAGCCAGAAAAAAAAAGGAAATTTCTCAGAGTGAGGCCTGGACGTTAAAAAAATTGAATCAATTATTTCATCATCTCCCGAGTTGTGATTGAAAATCATCAACCAAAATTCATAAATATAAGACACGATTGAGTCAATAAAACCAATTTTTGTTTTTCTGTTTTTTTCAACCACGAAATCATGAAAGATTTCACAATTTTTTAATCGACTCCGTGGCTCGGTTTACCTGGAAAAATAATCGGTTCGTACATATATCGAGCCCGATATATACCGTGGCTGGAATCAATTCCGAGCCATGTTGGAAATTGGTTGAGCGTGCCAAGTACGATAACGAGAGACATCGGTAGATTATCACTTCGAGATTGTATCTGACTGATTGTAGTTCAACACAACAATAACGCGTTTATTAATTTTCGAATAAACGACCAATCTGTTTGACTCGGATTTTTCAACAGTTTAAGCTCGCAGGATGATTTATTTATTTGTATGGATATAAAATCTTCGGAAAATCATGATAATGAAAATTAAATAATTTTTTTTCGATTTTTATTTGCAGATTGCGTTGGAAGGTGCCAAAGCTTTTGGTCGATAGTTTAATCAACAAATGTTTTTATTCATAGAAAAAAAAGAAACAAAAAAATCCATTCGAAGGTTTCGACAATGGCGAACGAGGCGGAGACGTCGAAATCGAAGACGAAAGAATCGAATAAAAAGTTGGTGGACATTCGGAAAGGCTGAAAAGAAAATAACAGACGGAGGCGGAAGCAGCGGAAAAAAAGCAGAAGGAACAAGACTCATTTCTTGTCTTGGCAAGTGAAGTACGCGGTAATTGGGCACGGAGAGGTAAAAAAGAACGAATTTTATAGCATCGTATACTCGCGGCCTGCTCTTCATCGGGGAATCCTCTCTTTTACTTTCGAACCCCCACCCTCGTCGACCAAAGCTTTTTTTTTAGCCTGACTGTTTTTTTTTCTTTTGTCGATTACGCGAGCGCGCGGTATATTCAATCGGAAATGGTCGAGGGAAAAGTATGCTCTGAAAGAAAAGTGTAAGAAATATGCCGCTGCCCCCTACCTTCGTCTTTGCCATCAGCCTTGCGCATGTCCCTCTTTCCTTATCATTACTGGGAGAATAGAGACAAAAAAACGTTAAGGAAGAATGAAGAATATATTCAACGTTGCTTCCTGCAACTTTTACATTTCCAAGTGTATTCTCGTCTCGAGAAGCCATTGCTTTTTATTGCAGCCTTGTACAATAATGCCAAAATTCGACGAGACAAAAAAAATGGAAAAATTATTGAAACGTTCCTTTTATTTTTTATTTTTTTCTACAGCTGACTTGGTTGCTCGTTAGCTCTCAGTTGGTAATTTGGCTCGAGTAATTGAAAGCTGCTTAGAATTTGCAATGAGAACCCCAAAAGCACGTCGACTCTTCGATTTTTTTTTCTTATCCGGCATTGAAAATGTCGTTACTCCTGATGACGAATGAATTTGCACAAATTGTTCGTACCACATTTGACGTAGTACTGTAGGTTGTAGAATTATCGTTCAGAATTTAATGAAAATTTATATAATTATAGATTATGATTAGAAAAGAATCCAGTTGAAATTTCAAGAGGCTACGGAGAACCAGAAAAAAGATATTTGCTTTGGTAGCTTTATACATTTAACATTGAGCCTTATGAGACATCTCAGTGTCCATTTTATTTTACAATAAATTCTTGTCAATTCTTAGGAGAAATCACAATTTTTATTTCAACCCTTACTGGCTACCCTGGGGTACGAAAGCATCGCAGGCCTATTAAGGAAAATAGTAATTCTTCCACTTTTTTAGTTTTAGCGTTTTTTTTTAACGTACTTGAATTTAATTTTTGGCAATACAAAGCAAACAATCTCGTGAAAAAAGCTTTCAATATGTTCTACAACAATTTTCAAGTCGAAATATTCGGTAGTTCATTTTTTATAACAATTTTTGTCTCTGGGGTGCAAATCTACCCCATGGTGGCAAGTACGTAATTCTACCGAGGTGTGGCAAGTAAGGGTTAAAAAAGAATGAAACGGATGAAATCGATGTTGATTTCATGAAATTACCAATGCGAATATCTTTTTTCTGGATCTCTGTGTAGCCTCTTGAAAATTTGACTGGATTTTTTTCATATCACGATCTACTGCTGTACCAAATTTTATTAAACTCTGAACGCTAATTCTAAAACCGACAGTACTATATTAACGCTTTGTCACGCACCGAAGAGGAAAAGAACGGTCTCCGTGTACTCGATGTTTGCTCAAATATAAAATCCCACCAGCCGCAGACGATGAAAACAAGCGAAAAGCAAAGCAAACAAGAGAAAAAGAAAAGAAATTCATGGATATAAATGGATGTACACATACGGAGACGAAAACGTTACTCGGGAGAATGGTACGAGGAGAGAGAGAGAGAGAGAGAGAGAGAAAGAGAGGTTGAAAAAGATCCGAACGTTCGTTCGATGCCTTTCGACCGATCTGGTGAAATTGTGGAGAAAAAACACATTAGCAATGTTTCTCTCTTTAATTTATCAGTTACAACAGAGCAAGAGGATCGAATTTTTGAAAAGACCTGTACATAAATAAAGCATGCGTTATAGGGTTGGGGGCTCGAAGCACATTGGCCCCTTGCGAGCTTGCATCAAGAGCGTGACGTCAGCGACCCGTTACGTCAGCATTGCGGCAGACTGTGTGACGAGCAGTCTCGGGGGGTGGAGGGGATGAATCGAGAGGGTTAAAGGGTGGGCATTCAGACAAACCTTACATATATAAAGTATCCATGGGCTCTTCATCTTCGACTCAATCTCCTTAACCTATTTTTTGTAAACGAAAAAAGGAAACAAACGAAAAAAGAGTTTTTAATAGAAAAAAGTTTTTTCTCGTAATCCGGGGCTCGAGTGAGCAATGTTGGATTAATAATTCAAGGGTTTATTTTACCTGGAATGGGAGAAGGGTCAAGTTTTATGTGCCAGAAGAAAGTTGAAGGGACGCAGCAGCAAAGCGATGGGGGTTGACACGTTGGAACAGCAAAAGGCAGAGTTTCCAAGCACTTGGAAACAAAAGGACCAAAGAAAAGGGTGAGATGTTTTGTAGGGTGAGAAAAAGGGTGAAAAAGGAAGGGCCGGAAGCTTGCCTAGCATTCATCATAGTCAACAGAGTGACTCCGCCCAACTGAATTAGTCCCGAGAGTTTGGATGGTGGAGAGGTGATAAGGGCCACCCTGGAGAAACACGCTGCTCGGGGTTGATGAGCATCAGAGTCGGGGGTACAAACAAACCGAAACAGCAGGGCAAGAGGAAGCGAAACACATGCGAAAAGCTCGTATACGGATTTGTTGCTTTAATTATTTCTCTCGCATTTCTCGCAAGATCGAAATGGGAAGGAAGCGAACTCGAAGACAACAAAAAATAGATTCGTCTCCTCACCCTCATTTCTTTCTTCCTTTGGAACTGAGATTGCAAGGGGAGATGGAGAAAAGTATATTTTCGACGAATCTTTAAGAAATTTGTTATTCTTCTTTCTCTGCTTGCAATTAAATAAAATTTTCCTCAATAATTTAAATAAACTGAACACCGATGGAATTACACTCATTAATTTTATTTTTACAGTGCCAGAACATATACACACACCGGACATTTTTTCTAAATATGGTTTTTCGATGTTTTGGGAAATTTGAAGCACATTGACATTGAAAACTGGAAAAAAAAAATTCACCGTCACATAGCTCCACTATGAGGAAGCAAAAATGATACAAATAGTTGCTGCTCTCATATTCGATGGACCAAGAATTTTCGTCTATTGTTACACACGAGAGTAACTCTGTAGGAGAGTGACTCGCCCGGAGAGTCGTCAGAAGATGAGAAGCCTGGTACGTCGCGTAGTGTTCTAGTCATGCCAGAATGAGAGACTAAGGGAAGGACCTTAAAGAGAACCACGCAATTTAGTGATCGCTGAAGACCGTTCCAGAACTCAAGAGTCACGTCAAGTTCTCTCCTCATGCACTCCAGTGGGTTTGAGCTTGGCAGACGGTGCATATAGTGTCTATTTTTACTGTTTCTCTTAAAACGGTATTTTTGTGCCCTTGGGTCATGGACCAATTTTTGAATATCCTGCACGAGATAAATTCAATGATTCTGAATGCTGCAACTTTCGAGACTCTCCCCTACGGTATCATCATCAATTTTGATGGCAAGTTAATTTGTTGAGCTCAAAAAATATTGTCCTTTTTTTTTTAAACGAGTTACCAAATAATTTCTGACATTTTGTCTCGTGCTGCCCGGAAATTGGGACCCGAATATTTGATATTTAAATCCTTTTCCCAATAGTCCAGATCTTTGTGTAATTAATTTTAAACCTAGGAGCTCCTCCGCCTAACGAACCGCGAATCGAGAATTTTTTTAATTTTGCTAGAAGCGTAAAGGAATTTAAAATCGCGTTGAAACCGACTGAATGTGAATAATAGGAAAGAGGAAAAGCAGAGAGTACGAGAGTACGAGAGAGCTTTTATCACATCCACCTTTTTCATTCTCTTTCTGGTTATACGTACTTTTCAAGCAAAGAAAACGATAAACTGGTGGCGAGAGATACAAAGAATTATAATCATAGACACAAAGTACGATAATTTAAAAATTTGATAAACGCAGGACAATCAACGTGTGGTTCGATCATTTTTTTCCTGTTTCCGAGTTACAGGAATATCGTAAAGAGTGGGGGTCCATATTAGCACCAATTTGTTTATATTTTGCGAATGTATGGGAAATGGTTCGAAATGGACTGCGATTTTGATACGCGAGATTGTTCACGCGGTGAAATAATTGCTCGCTTTTAGTTCCTCAATATTTACTCGTTTTCAAAGCTCCGACGTTTTCAGTTTCTCTTTTTCTTTCAACTGTTTTTTTCGTTTTATTGAACTGTTGTTCCTCCGACAGAGAAAGAGAAGAGCGAGGCTACTTTTGCTGAAACAAGGAACGGTGAGAGAAAAAAAAAGACTGCTCCTAATGAAGCTTCATCCAAAGACGAGAGACAAAGCATCGTGGTTCGAGAAGTGAGAAGAACGAGAGAAAATGGAGAACGTATGAAAAAAAAGGGGTTGAGAATGATGAAAAAAGTGGTAAGCGTTTGCGGATAAAAAAATGATGAAAGAATAAAAATCTCACTGAGAAGAAATGAATAGGATAACCCATCTCCACTCCTTTCGTGGGAATTTGTGAAGCTGCAACTTTCCCTTTGCTAGCCTGCGACTACATCGATCGTGAGAACGAGCTAAATCATGAGGTAATTAAAGCTCCACGCTTTTTCATCACAAATTCCACTTTGAAGTGGTAAAAAGTCATGCAAACGCATTGTCGACGAAGCCAAGATGGTTAATAATTATAAAATTAATTAAATTTTCACAAATTTCAAAGATTCGTTCTTCTTTTCTCAAATTACATCAAATCCATTAGAAAATAGCCGAACTGATAATTTAATTATTCGATAAAATTGACGAGAAATATCTTTAACGTAAAAAAAAAAAAAAAAAAAAAAA
>JBAJMU010000011.1:2672842-2725207 GCA_037952995.1 Hyposoter didymator
TTTTTTTTTTTTTTTTCGCTCCGTCGTACGCTGCTCATCGACAGTAACGTGTCAATGAACAGAAAAGTGCACTCTGAAACGGCGCGACGTCCTGATCGAATTGATTTCTCTTTTTTTCGCCGGCCAACATTTCCACCAATATTTCTTATACCGTCACGATATTTTTCATTCAGTCTCGTTGGTTATTTTTTCATTTCCCTCGACTCGATTCAAAGAATTCATAATTGATCCTTTTTTTTCGTCTGAGAATATTTTCTCAGACGAAAAAAAATTCCTCCCGGGGGCAGCTCGAGGGTAAACGGCCGGAAACACGCGAGATTTTTTTCCATCCCCTTTCCATCAACTTGGCTTGGGCGCGAAACCGATATCTCCAGATAAATTCCAAACTTCTCGTTTTTTTTCCCATTCTATTTTTTTTTCCTCATTCCCTTCGCTTTTTTGGCTCTGTTCTCGTTTCGCCACAGCAGACATCTCGCACTTGCTGAAAACTTTCGAAGCGTACACCAGCGCGCTCGCTGGACCAATTATTTTTCATCTGCAACCGTTTTCTTAAAAAAAAATAAAACTAAAAATATTCCCTGGTCTCTTTCACTATTTGCGTCGTGACGATATTTTTCCCAGACTCTCGGGAGCTTCGAATCTTTCATCATTAAAGCTTGAAAAAGACGGAAACAAAAATCCACTCGAATTGAAAAAATCTCAGCGACACAGTTCTTCGCGACATTCAAATTCTAGGACTCGTTGAATTTTTTTAAGAATCCACAAAAAAAATAGGTGAAGGATATCGAGACTCGGGCTTTAAGAATCCTTTTTTTTTTTACCTTTTTTACTTTTTTTTTGCCACCGTTCTTTCTCCTTCAGCGATGTGAATAGAAAAGAAAGGGAAGAAGGTTAAAATGTGGTTAATTTCACGTGGAACTCCCAGTACAATAGAGTTAACACAGCTATGAAACTCGAAGCGAAGAGATAAATTAATTTGAAGCTCTCGAGAGAAGTGTGTCTCGCACTCTATCGCCGGCATTCTCTCCTCCATTTGCCCTATCTGTATGCCAATGCTATACACTCTATATATCGACTAATGCAACAATCCAGACACAAACACTAATATCTGGACCTGATCAATGTGGAGTTTTAACATCTTCTCGAAAGCCAATCGAACCTATTGCCACGCTTTCTCTCCCAACGTTCTAACGAACCTATTCCTACATGTTATCGTCCCTCTGACAGATTTCAGCAAATATTTTACTTTTTCATCAAAAAATTGGCTGTCCAGCTATTTTCGATAGACTGCCTGAATAAAAATCTTTGCTAAATTCATGGTGCCATGAAATGAAATTCAAAAAAGAAGATTATTGTTCATTTTTTCTCTCGATTGCACAATGAGTAAATAAAAAATGACTGGGTTGAATATACTTGATACCAGGCGCGCGGTTTGTTGTTTTTAGGCAGGAGGATTTTCGGTCACAATCCAGTTTCATCTATTTCCTTGAACGTGTCCGTTATCTCGAGTTGACTCGTTTCGCAATGGCCCCGAGCACGATGACGGAGTACAAATACCAATTAAGCTTGAAAATACGAGCCAAAGGAGGAGGAGGAGGAGGAGGAGAGATCGAGTCCCAGAGGGTTCGTACCAAGCGTTTCCCGTTCTCCTCGTGTGCATACATTCATTAACGATTCTGCCATGGACTTCGTTAGACCACTTATCGTATGACACTCACACCCTTCTTTTTTATCTGTTTTTTTTTTTTCAAGTTCACGAAACATTGCTACCTAAAAATGCACATGCTTTAACCTTGACCTTTAGAGATAAAAATAAAAATGTGAGAGTTCAAAAAAATGAGCAAATAGAAAAATTTTAACAAATTGAATTGTCGCAATGATTTAATGAAAAACGCTGCAAATTGCTTCTTCAAGCTGCTTAAGATACACGATGCTTTCAAATCTTCCTCCATGAGGAACTATGGTTTTTATTTTGGCTTCCTCATGACAACTTGGCTGGAAAGTTGACTGTACGACAAAGTACACAATATCTTACAAAATTTGCAGAAATTAGAGCAGTTGGACGATTTTTCAAAAAACTAACATTTTCATAAAATTCAAAAAATCATTTGATTTAAACTGTTCAACCGATATTTCTCGAATTCAATACTAACCTTCCTATTATGATACTCTATTCATAAAATAATAATTAGTAATAAATCTTAAGATTTGCAGAAGCTAGAGCGTCGACATCCTTCTTTTGAAAATTTCAAAATGCCGTAGAATTCACATTTTTTTAGCAATTCCAACAAAATTCTCACAGCACGAAGAGCTTGTATAGATTAACGTCTGTGCAAAACGGGAGCCCTGTAGCTCAATCCGTTCTCGAGTTATAAACCAGAGCATACACACACAGACACATCCGGACATTTTTTCTAGAAATGATTTTTCGATGTTTCGGGACATTTGAAGCACATTGACATTGAAAATTGGAAAAGAATGTTCACCGTCTCATAGCACAGCAGACAAAACGAAATTTTTCAGGCAGAAAAAATCGATAAAGCTCGATCAACGATTTTCACTATACATCGAGATCTTTTCAAAATGTGTAAACGTAGAATGAGATAATGATAAATGTAAAACCGAAATTGTAAAAGTTTAAATGAAAAAATGAGGATAAACGCATAGTTTATAAATCGAAACGCATTTGAATCGCGTCAGGCTAATTGGCGAATTTGTGCAAGTCAGTGAAATCTGCTGCCACTAACGAGCGATGAAAAACGCTCCGATGGAAATCTTGATCTGAGAATAATAGCGGAATTCGAAAGGTTACGAACCCGGTAATTCCCTTCGTTTCTTTATGCTCCGAGACTTGCTCGAGTTACGAAGCCATTTAAATAGTTTCAATCCGATTGATTTCTCGACGTAAGCGACGTAAGGAATAGATAAAAGAATAAGAAGAAAAGGAGCGAAGTGATCCTCGGACTAATGCGTTGCGCGCGCTAATCCATTTCTCTCATTGAGTTTCGTATATATATAGCGATCGAATCGAGGTCCTTGATAAGTGGATTGAGAAAAAAAAACATGCAAACTTCAAAGAATAATAATAGGAATGCAGGGCAATGAGAAAATGAAGATAATGCCAGAAGAAAAAAGAAATTATTCATCCCGACTCAATTACGGATCGGCGGGGGCAGTCCATCTCGAAATTCCCCCGCGCAATTGGGAATCGAGCCAGACCGCTACAGCTTCAGAGAGATATCTCGATCTGGAAACGGATAATCGTTCTAACGAGTTCATCAAGAGTTATCGAATCGGATTTCGAAACCATGACGAAAGGAAAACGAAAAAAAAAAGTTTATGTGTTATTTACTTCAATGATGTTTGTAGATATTTTTCAAGTGAACTATATCCACCCACCTAGCTCCGCTGTATTTGCTCTGCAGATAAGATCGTAATGTGTCGAGTGTTCGAACGTAACGTGGCCCCGGAGCACGTGGACCACCTGTTTAAATGCCATGCCTCAGCTCAGCAGCAGCAGCAGCTCCAGCAGCTTCAGGCATCAGGATCAACAGCTGAGTAGTCACACTTGTTATTTTTGAATTGTATCGTAGACGAGAATTCTCATATCCCGGCAAGGAAATATCTTTGCCATCGAACAACACGTGTAGAAAATTTATTTTCCTGCCGCAAGCAAATTTTCCCGAGCTGATTATTCCACTGGCTCGCAACCAACGATCGTGGGACAAAATTCATAAAATCAAGGCCGTATGGATTTAGCAAATGCATTGAAAATCAATCGGCAGTTACTCGAATCCCTCTCGTGCCAGACTCAAGCAGCCCAATAAATAATTTCTAATCGACTTGAAATATTTCTGCATCTGTCAAAAAAATTCTGGGGCCTAAAATCGTCTGGTTGATTTCGCTTTTTCTATTTTTATCGTTTTAACGATACACTTGGACTGAATTATGTTCGCATACGATAAGGAAAAGTTGCTCAAAGATATTTAAAAAAAAATTATAAGACGATCAAATATTTGCATTTGCGCGGGCGTAACATCTTAATTGCCAGGCCTGAGGTCGATAGCGAATAATTACCATCCTTCGTTTCTCCATTTCTTGGCGTTTCTATTTATTTCATGTACACACATTATTTTAATGTGCCAAAGATCGCACGCTGAATTTTTTCTCATGACAAAGTTATTATAAAAGCAGCCGAGTCCTCGAATTACTCTCTATTCAACTACGAGAAAAGAAACGTTAACATAATGTCGAAGCTGCCAACTGTTCTCTGTGCTGCCACTTTATTCACCTTGGTAATTACACTGGATCGTTTATTCAATTCTATAGTCATTATTATACTGTTAATCGATTATGTTGTTCGATTATGTTGATGAGAAGCTATTAAAGTTGACACCGCATATGAGTCAATTTAAAAAAACGCTGCAAATTGCTTCCTCAAGATGCTTAAAATGAACGATACTCAAATCTTGCTCTATGAGGAACTACATTTTTCTTGTTTTGGCTTCCTCATAGAGGGAAGCTTTCAGCATCGTGCATATTGAGCGTCTTGAGGAAGCAATTTGCAAATTTCCATCTGCAACGTTCTTCGTATTTGTATTTATTGTATAATTTCGACAACTGCTCTATAAAGTAAAGAGGAAGTAGAGACTTGTACACAATATCTTACAAAATTTGCAGAATTTGGAGCGGTTGGACGATTTTTCAAAAAACTCAGATTTTCGTTTAAAAAAATCATAAAATTCAAACGGCTCAACCGATATTTCCCAAATTCAATACCAACCTTCCTATTATGATACTCTATTTATGAAAAAAAAAATGAGTAATGAATCTTGAAGTTTGCGGAAGTTAGAGCGTCGACGCCTTTTTTTTGAAAATTTCAAAATGCCGTAGAATTCGTATTTTTCTAGCAAATCCAACAAAATTCTCAGAGAACGAAGAGCTTGTGTAGATTAACATCTGTGCGAAACGGGAGCCCTGTAGCTCAAACCGTTCTCGAGTTATGAACGTTTGAATTTTACAGTGCCAGGGCATTTTTTCTAGATACGATTTTCCGATATTTTGCTAATGCGGCTGCATCGAATGTTCGCATGCTTTAAGGAGTAACACCACGCGGTAAACCGGTCAAATTTCGTCCTCGTGGCAGGACGAATATCCGCGCACTTTTCAAAGATTTTATTGCATAATCGTGTCTTCGAATCCCCCAGCAGAATTCGTTTTTTTCCAGAGACTTATTTCCGGAAAATGAACTGTCGAAGTGACGGCGAGAAATTTATTAAATTTTCAAAAAACTGATGCTGGAAACTGTTGGATGGTGTTGCTTCTTAATTATGTAAATATACGAGTAATAAATAGCTCAAAAAATTGCACGACATTATGAACATGTGGCAGGTAATGGTTACGAGCTCCATGAAGAACGATCATAACGAAGTCTTCAGTTTCGTCATATTTATGCAATCGAGTATCGAGCTCGATGCCGAAGACATTGCTCGAAGGATTACAGAAACGAAAGCCTTAACGAGCAGCGGCGAGTACGTCGAAGTTATTGCGAAAATGAAGGAAAAAATGAGTGAAAAATTAAAATGGGTAAGAAAATGAGACGAGAGACTAATTCAGCATTATCCATCGATCCATATCGAATAATCATCTGCTCTGTTTTTTTTTTGTCTATGCACTGCACTTTTGTTTATATCGCAAGACTCGTGATATGGTGAACGATCTGATGAACGATGCGAACAACACGATTTTCAACGAGACTCAGTGCCGGAGCTACTTGGATGATTTTGTAAAAACGGAACAGGACGTAAACGCTACCGTCTACGCTAGTGTGGAAGCTGCAACGGAAGTGGCCCTCACACGGCTCAACAAAATGCTGCAAGGAATCAAAGGAGTACAAAAAAATTTGGAGAACCTTAAACTGGAGGCGTTCCGGTGTTTGCTTCCCGAGTGCCTACCCGTAAGTAAACAACGCGGAATAGAAAAACGATCCGGAATGACGATGTTGAAGTTTCCATAGTTGGAACGCAACGAAATTCTCTTTTTTCTGGGGCGAATCTCAAGATTCTCAGTGAATATTTGGTCAGGAGAATGAAATGATATTTTTTTAGGGTCCAAATAGAAAATCGTGACGAAAATTGTACTGGTTTTTGAAATTGAACAAACAATTGATAGAAGAATGGATTTTTCGTTGAGGCCCAACGTTGGGAACTTCAGTATCATTCCGAAATTGCCTTTTCGCCATGCAAAATGATTCGAAAAAAAATTCTTTCCTTGTGTTTTTTACGGTTTTTTTTATTAGATAAAAAACAGAGTGATAAACATCATGACGCATATCTTCAGAGTATCCTGTGCCCTCTCGTGGTTCGACCAGGCGTCGTCCGAGCCATTAGACCTTGCCTTGCATGCAACTTACGATTCTTTAGTAAAAAAAGGTCAGGACGTCTTACTGAACACTTTCAAATGTGTGTTCGACGGTCATCCCCCGCGTCATCCTCCCCCGGATCGTCTATTTTTTCGTCGTCGTTTTCGTCATCGTCAGTCTTGATAAACATCACCACGCGCCCCCATTATTCCCGTGTGCGACGTTATGAACGAGTTGGCGACGTCGAAATCTGAGAGCCGCATCGCCGATCGCAATCTGCACGAGCTGATCCATGACTGACGCGATCACCACGGAGCTGCAGCGAGCGAGCGCTGACCGCACTTGAGATTGCTCAGTGCTTCGGAAATCGCTGCGGGGCGGCACACATCGACCGCAAACCTATTGCCGTCGCTGCAATTTCTTATTTCAATCGCGCACTCGCGTTCACCAAAATTCACAATAACATTAAAATATAAAGACTGACATTTCATGATCCAGAAATTGTGCATTTTTGTTTCCACCATTTTAAGGACGTCGTATGGTGACGATCAAATCCAAATTTTTCTTTTCAGTTTTTCTTACATACAAAATGGTTTGCGACCCCAACTTCATTAAATGGAGTTGTTACGAATAAACTAAAGAACAACATACTCTAAATCCGAGATCGTCCGAGGCAATTTTTATTTTTTATATAAATAAAAAACAAAATTTCGAAAAAATTTGACGACTGATTTGTTTGTAAAACTAAGTAAAGTTTCTTTGATGTTCATAACGATGTATGCAAAGTTTTAAGAAGCTTCACCATTTAGGAATCGAAATATTTAATGTTGAAAATTCCAACTTTTAACTATTGAAAATTCTGATTTTTATAAATAAATGTGTCGAGCTGCGATGAAACATCTTAAAAACTCGTTTGGTTTTTGGACCAGCAAATTATAGTCTCGCGGGGTTAATTTCACACGCGACATTGAAGCACAATGCCTCATAATAACTGCGCAAATACATACGTGCAAATAAATATTTTCGTGTCATCGTACGATAAGGAGAGAATATGCTAATACGAATTTTTCAAGTAATCGAGCATCTTTTTGGTTGAGAATTTCAATTCTTACGCGTTACGAAATCAATTATATAGAAAATTAATAACAATCAAGAGTACGTTGCGATCATTGTTGTCCCTCGAGAAATGTAGAATACAAGCTACTAATAAATAGCTATTCTCTCATCCATACCGCACTTCGGCTCAAAAATAATTATGTCAATATTTAACGAAAAAAAAAAAAAAAAAAAAANAAAAAAAAAAACATCGTTTTTTTCAACAAATGTGGAGAGTCAATAAAAAATACAGAAAAAAAGGGAATCATGTGGGACATGTAACTGATTGTCTGAATAAAATGGATCTACGACGGTATAAAAAAAAGGTGGCCAAACTGTCATAATCGACGACTGTGGAGTGCTCATCGTTTCAATATGTATTTTTCGCATTTCTCGAAATATTTACTGACGCGTAGTTTAAATATGGCTGTACGAGGTCACGATGAGGGGCAAGGGTCAAAACACTGTTTTCTCTATCGAATTAATTCTCGTATAAAATTGGGCCAACGTTTTGGTATCGAACGAGTCACTGTTCGCAGCTTCGAAAAAGCAGGCGGCATTGTATCGAAATGGTGAGACTGCTGCTGGAAACCATTCTCTATGCCGTCGTTCTCTTCGGCTCGGTAAGTAAACTCGAACGCGTTCGTCTTACATTTTACTTCCTCATACAGGATTCTATGTGACGGTGAACATTTTTTTCCAGTTTCAATGTCAATGTGCTTAATATCACAAAATATCGAAAAATCATATCTAAAAAAAATATCCGGATGTGTCTGTGTGTGGATGGTCTGGCCACTGTAAAATTCAAACGTTTATANCCAAACTGTCATAATCGACGACTGTGGAGTGCTCATCGTTTCAATATGTATTTTTCGCATTTCTCGAAATATTTACTGACGCGTAGTTTAAATATGGCTGTACGAGGTCACGATGAGGGGCAAGGGTCAAAACACTGTTTTCTCTATCGAATTAATTCTCGTATAAAATTGGGCCAACGTTTTGGTATCGAACGAGTCACTGTTCGCAGCTTCGAAAAAGCAGGCGGCATTGTATCGAAATGGTGAGACTGCTGCTGGAAACCATTCTCTATGCCGTCGTTTTCTTCGGCTCGGTAAGTTAACTCGAACGCGTTCGTCTTACATTTTACTTTCTCATACAGGATTCTATGTGACGGTGAAATTTTTTTTCCAGTTTTCAATTTCAATGTGCTTAATATCACGAAATATCGAAAAATCATATCTAAAAAAATGTCCGGATGTGGCTGGGTGTGGATGGTCTGGCCACTGTAAAATTCAAACGTTTATAACTCGAGAACGGATTGAGCTACAGGGCTCCCGTTTTGCACAGATGTTAATCTATACAAGCTCTTCGTTCTCTGAGAATTTTGTTGGAATTGCTAAAAAAATGTGAATTCTACGGCATTTTGAAATTTTCAAAAGAAGGATGTCGACGCTCTAGCTTCTGCAAATCTTAAGATTTATTACTAATTTTTATTTTATGAATAGAGTATCATAATAGGAAGGTTAGTATTGAATTTGAGAAATAGCGGTGGAACGATTGAAATTTTACGGTTTTTCGAATTTTACAAAAATCTAAGTTTTTCAAAAAGTCGTCTACCAGCTGTAATCTTTACAAATTCTGTGAAACTTTATGTACGAGTTTGTGCTTCCTCTTTACTGTCTAGAAATGTTGTAGGAATCGCTAAAAAAATACAAATTTTACGGCATTTTGAAATTTTCAAAAAAAGGGTGTCGAAATTTTTAGATTCATTACTAATTTTTTGTTTTTCTGTAAATAGAGTATCATAATGGGAAGGTTGGTATTGAATTTGGGAAATATCGGTTGAACGGTTGAAATTTCATGATTTTCGAATTTGACAAAAATCTGGGTTTTTTGAAAAATCGAATTGGATCGATACTGAGTAAAATGACTTGTATTATACGCAGCAGGTGCTGGTTGTCGCAGCGAGGGAAGAGGACCCTAGATTATCTGCCACTAAACATGTGACCTTTGTACAAAATTGCATCCAGCGACGAAGACAAATGATTGGCAACTTGATTCGGGATACAGGTTTATTGCCCAATGGAAAATACGCTGAAGCTATTGCAGAATTGAAGAGAAACATGACAGTCGACTTGTCAATGGTGAGAACGAGACAAAAGTCCGATGGAAATTTTCTCCTCTCTCCTTATCATAATATTTTCATTGCATTCCTACAAAGACTCGTCTGGTGGTGAACGACATTATTACCGATCCAAGTCTCAATGTGACTTTCAATGAAACGAAGTGCAGAAGCTTTTACATGGATCACGAGAAAACCGAACGAGACGTCGACAAAAACTTGGATGATCACGTCAGCGTGGCGTTGAACGCGACGCTTACGCGGCTTGCGAAAGCAAAAGATGCGGCCGATGCGGCATTGGAACAAGTTGGCCACCTGATACCTGAGGCAGCTTCGTGTTATCAAAGAAAATGCTTCACAGTGAGTGACTCGAGTTACAGTTTCCATTTAAAAAACAACATTTTTGCAAAGATTTTAAGAAGATGATTGACTAACGAAGTGCCAAGTGCACGTCCAGTGTCCGCGGCATTCGGGGACAGAAGATGTCGCCGAATCCCTTGCCGGTCGAAGCTGCCACACGAAATTATCGCGAGATTATCAGAACAATCTTTGTTTTTTGGTTTCTCGTTTCAAGATCAGAAATACTGCAGACGCCATTCGAGCTGACTTCTTTGCGCGGTTCTCGGAACTCACGTGCGCAGATAAATCACCATCGAAAAGAATGGAACTGATACTCCGAATGGCGCTCGATTTGTTTGAGCAAAAAGGACAACTAGTAATTCTAAGGACTTGGGAATGCATATACAACGGCCATCCACCACCTATTCCTCATCGTCATCGCAATCATAATTTTCGTCATCATTACTATCAGCCTGATCAACAGGCCTAATTACGATCTTCTTCAAGGTCAATCATCGTTCCCACGTTACATCGCTTAACAACGTCGACGCGACAAACTCGAATCCAATCGGCTAATTGTCAGCTTTCATCTCTCGCTACGAATATATTCCACTGCGCGAAGAAAAGCCTCGTTTTTGCTGTTCATCATAATAAAGACGAACTATCGTTATGAAACAAAAGTTCTGAAAGAACGAAACGAACATTCCAAGTTTGTGGTTTTTGGAGATAAAATCAGGAGAAAAATTCGGTGGAAAATAATAAAATCAAACGGCAGCTTCGAGTCCTTTTGTACTTGCAGGAAGGGTGGCAAAGTAGAAAACTCCTTACGAGAGCAGACACTTCCAATATAAAAAGGGTCATCCAACTTGCCCTCTTCTCTGCTTCCGAAAATATCGAAGCAGCCCATCTCTTCCGGGGCTTATTATTTTCTATCTCTGTCGAACGCTGCCACGCGTCTTACATTTTCCTTTTCTCATCTTTTTTCATTCGTTTGTTCTCGCCCCTATACTTTCTACTTTCACTAATCGGCCCAACATTTTTCCCCCGTCCTTTGTAAGATGCGGGAGAATTTTAAAAAGATTTCCATGAAAGTCGATCTCCGATGACGAAAGCAACGAGTTTCTATTTACCGCCGTCAAATTGGCCAGTCAACTTTTGGTTTTTGATTTTTTTAGCTTGCGACTCGTCGCAGTCTCTGCAAAAGTCAACTTTACCGACATTGACGTTTTAATTTTTTCGAATTTGCCATGATTCAACTATTTTGGGAAAATTTTGCTTCTTTTTATTGTAGGGTTCGATCTATTTGACGCCACCACTCGCTGAAAAAATCTTTGTGCACAGGAAAACGTGTTTATAACCGAATGAGAGAGTAAAATATTGAGGCAAATTATTATCAAGGGCTACGACGGCGGTGAGAGATCAAGAGACTCGTGTATCTCGTGTATCCTCACCCCTTGTGGCGCGGCTCGTAATCCTTTGGGGTGCGGGCACAGAGGGAGCAAGCTCTCGTCCCGGGGCTCTGATATTAGATACATCCGGCCAATCGAGGGTCAATATTATACTGACCCAAGCCATTTTTGCTTCCAACTACCTCCCTCCCTCCCTTTCCTCGCAGCAGCATAGATTTCCCCCTTTTGCTTTGTTTTTTTTACTCTCCCCTTTTTTCTTTCTTTATTTATTCCTTAATAGAATAATTTCCTATTTCTTAATAGAATAAGCGCAAGATTTGTGCATCGTGCTAAATTTTGAAGAAGCAATTTGCAGCGTTTTTTACCTCCACGTCCCTAACATGTGCATCCCTAATTTGTGTTATACTCGATCTCTCGATTCTTCGTATCATTCCCCTTGATCGACCAACCCTTGACAGCAGCTACACTCCCTCTTCCTTCCTCTCCCTTATTTTCATCTCTTTGACTCCGGGGCACCCTTCAATATTTCCTCGATACAATTTCTCCTTTCATCGCTCGCCTGCTTCCACCGCGGGAGGCGATAAAAATCGAAATCTCCGACAATCGATAACGCGCCCTTGAGAACACACTCCTCGGCCCATCTTCCCTCCATCCGTTTCTTTCCTATCCTTCTTGTGACCTGCTCTACTATCTCCAACGTAGTTTTTTCGACGTTAAACGCACAAGAACCTTTCGTACTTTTGCGACACTCGAAAACCCCTTAAAAATGCGAGCTCATGAATTTTCTTCAGATTCTCAACCTTCTGCTCGATAATTGCGATTTTTGCGTCGAGCCAAAGTGACTATTTCAGGGAGAGAAATTTATATAAAAAATTACTATGCCACCATAGTTCCCTGGTGACAGTATCGTCCCTCTGAGAAATTTTAGAAAAAACATAGTAATTTTTCATCTGAAATTGGGCAAAAATGTCAAATTTCCGCTATTTCCGATAAAATTTGAATAAAAATTACTATGTTTTTGGTAAAATTTCTCAGAGGGACGAAACTGTTACCAGGGACCTATGGTGGCATAGTAATTTTTTATATAAATTCCTCTCCGTGTTGCGTTTTGTTTATCTCTCTTTCTTACAACTACAGGCTGCAGATTTGAAAATATATAAAAGCAAAAGTATGAATTCAGTTACGAGAATTTAATTATTGCCTTTTTTTCGAAAGGATTTTTCCAAAATTAAACTGTCACTCGCACATGCATGTGTATAGGATATTTCTCTCTCCCTCGTCCTTGGGGAATTTGGTGTTTTTTTTTATCGGACAGTTCAACGACGATGTGTATGGAGCAACTACGCTGGAGCACACTCAATTTATTACACGCACTGTGATTCTCGATTCTGGCTACTCCGAGGATGGTCATTTGTCGGGAGATTAAATTGCATCCGGGACGCTACGACGCTATACCGCACCAATAGGATTCTGTGTGTTGTGTTAAATGTGTAGATACCTCGCTCGAGAAACCAGTAGTCGAATCCATTTTGTTCCGACATACACAAGCCCTTCGATGTCAAATTTTTTTTGTACATGCGGACGAATTTTTAGAAGAACCTTGTGACAACTTTTGTCAAAATGTAGCTCGTCCTGAGAAATTTAAACAATGGTCCTTTTCTTTTCATTTGACTTTTCAAGGTAGTACCCTCGGTTTTGGAAATACTGTTTAGAATTCAATAAAATTTGATATGGCAGTAGATTCTGATTAGAAAAGGATCCAGTCAAAATTTCAAGAGGCTACAGAGAACCAGAAAAAAGATATTCGCATTGGTAATTTCATACATTTAACGTTGAGTACGTCTCATGAGGAATCTCACTTTTCATCGTATTCTCCAATGTATTCTCATCAATTCTTAGGAAAAATCACAATTTTCATTGCAAAATACAATGAAACGTATGAAACTCATGTTAAATTTATCTCTGTAGCCTCTTGAAAATTTGACAGGATCTTTTTCTTATCATACATTCACCATCGAGTTTTATGATCAATCTCAGATTTCATTGTATTTCACAATGAATTCTTATCAATTCTTAGGAAAAATCACAGTTTTGTTTTAAAATACAATGAAATGTATGAAATCGATTTTAAATTCATGAAATTACCAATGCAAGTACCTTCTTTCTGGATCTCTGTGGCCTCTTGAAAATTCGACTGGTTATTCTTTTTCTTATCGTATATTTAACATTGAGTTTTATGATTAATCTCAAATTTCATTGTATTTCACAATGAATTCTTATCAATTTTTAGGAGAAATCACAGGTTTGTTTTAAAATACAATGAAATGTATGAAATCGATTTTAAATTCATGAAATTACCAATGCAAGTACCTTCTTTCTGGATCTCTGTGGCCTCTTGAAAATTCGACTGGTTCTTTTTCTTATCGTAAATTTAACATTGAGTTTTATGATCAATTTCAGATTTCATTGTATTTCACAATGAATTCTTATCAATTTTTAGGAGAAATCACAGTTTTCATTGTAAAATACAGTGAAATGTATGAAATCAATTTCAAATTCATGAAATTACCAACGCCAATATTTTTTTTTGGATCTCTGTAGTCTCTTGAAAATTTGACTCGACCTTATTCTTATCAGAATCTATTTCTGTACCAAGTTTTATTTAATTCTGAACGTGATTCTAAAATCGACAGTACTACCTTAACAAAGATGAATGAAAAAAAAAAAAAATACAAGAGATTCGAGGCGAAAAGGGCGATACAAAAATCTCCAAAAAAACGCCATTGGTCCTTCGTCCTACGTGGGTGTCTTTTTCGGACAAGCTCGACGACGGAGCGTGAATCAAGTAAGAAAAATGCGTTCCTGACGAATTGGAAAAAACGATTGGCGCAGAGACGAGCAAAATGACAATCCCAAGCCACAATGTCTCCAGCAGTAATAAACTGCAAGTACATATCGCGAAAGAGCAGAGAAAATAAATCGTGCTTATGCTCGAGAATTAGCGAAGCAGCAGGTAAATTATGTTTACAATGCAATTCAAAATTCGCACAAAACTATGTGTGTGTGTGTGTGTACAGATGAACAGTACGCGTGCAGCAGCAACTCTAAATGCAGCGGACTTTATCGCGCGTAATATCCCGAACAACGCTCCCGAAACTTGGTGGCAGGTCCGAGCGTCATTCCTCCTACGCGAGTCCCAATTTTCGCGTTAATTGAATCGTGAGTTTGGGAATTCAAAATTGCCCAGGATGGCGAATCAGAGCGCGTTGAAAAAAAAACCTTCCCCCAGAATATCGCGATAACCACTCCAATGAAAATAAAGACATGTTAATTTGAAAAATCGATAAACACAACGATAAGCAACATGCAATACGTAAATTTCAACCTCCACTACTTGTTTCACGGATCTACGAGATGCGGAGGTTATCGGTCGGCTGTTATTATGGGGAGAAGCTTTCGCCAGAAAATCGCCAGTGAAAAGAGACTATGAGAGACATGGGAACGATGAGAAGGAGAGAGAGAGAGAGAGAGAGAGAAAAAGAGACTGACACGTGCGGTACCGCAAGGCTTCTCTCGTGCCAGCTTATGACAGGAATATCGATCCTCGCTACGCCACCACGAAACCACCATCTATGTACAACACATATAGAAATTCACATGTATATGTATAAATAAATATTTTTGTGTATGTGTGAAAGCATGTTCATATGTTTCATGCGTAAATGTGTAAATGTACACCGATAGGATACGGAGAATTTTTCTGTATTTCTGTACATCATCACTCTCATGAACTTAAGGATTCTCTAGATGTTCTGTTTCTCGCTTTAACCACGATTTTCTCTTATTCCTGCTTGTTGGTCCTTTCCTTCCTTATCCATATTGTAGGTGTGTGTACGTATCGATACGATAATACGTCAGACGGGCGACGACACCGTCTCTCCATCTCTTTCGAGCTTCGTTCCCGTGTCTGACTTGTAACTGGTCGTTACTACTAGTCCTATTTATTGCCCTTGCCTATCATACGTTTTCGAGCTTTTTCTACCGGCCCTGGGAGAAAAAATCTTGAGCAGGCCAGTGATTTTTTACTTATTTATCTATTTCGTTGTTATCGGGCCGCTATAGTCTCTTTTGGACATAAATGCATTTTTGTTTTGACTATTTTGAGAGTGTCTGCGGGAATGGGAACGATGAAGATTTCGTGGGAATTTTTACGAGACTTTTCCTGCTCTGTAAGGATCATCGTTCAGAGGGTTTTCTGACTGCTCTGGATAAATGTGAGCGATTGAATACGATTTTTTGACAATTAAGTCAATTTTCAAAATACTTTTTTGGACATTTTGGTTTTTTTTTAATGAAGATTTCGTGGGAATTCTCACGAGACTTTTCCTGCTCTGTAAGGATCATCGCTCGGAGGGTTTTCTGACTGCTCTGGATAAATGTGAGCGACTGAATACGATTTTTTGACAATTAAGTAAATTTTCAAAATCCTTTTTGAAATTTTTAAAAATACTTTTTCGGAAACTTTGGTTTTTTTTCATCAAGAAGATCTGAAAAGCTTATGGTTATCCTGGTGGAGATTCGACACAAAAAGTCGTACATTTTTCTTGCAAGCTTGTCCTGCATTTTAGCGTCTAGCTCGTAAAGCCGGGAGACGAATTGGCGAGACTCGCAAGTCCCGAGAGAGACAGAGCGATTTTGGCTCCCCTCCGTATCGCTGTGCGTCGCACTGTAGCGTTGTCTCGCCTCGATTTGCAACATCGACAAGAGGGCTACTTGTATTTATGGACTTTCCGAGGAAGCCAATGAATATGTGGAACGCGATTTCCAATATGGAACAAAAAGTTTGACTCAAGATGTTAAACTTGAATTATTGAACAAGTTCGGCTCTTCTTTCCAGTCTTTTATGACAACTCCGATAGGCTGAAAGGGAGTTGACAATTTCGGGTGGAAAAGGAGATTCTACTCTGCGAGGTTAAAGGAGAAAAAGAAAAAAACGAAAATCATGTCAAAATAAACCACATATCCGAATGGATCGAATTGAAACAATGAAAAATAATGAATAATCGATAACAATTACAAGCCACGTGAGAAAATAGCTTTCTCTCTCTTTTCACATTTTTTAATTTTTTATTTCAATCATAAAAAATGTGGAGCGAGCTTTATACGATATTCTCGAGTATACTTGGTTGTAGGAGAAAAGGTGAAATGAATGAGGAAAGTAAAAGTCAGGATAGAAAGAAAAGGAAAGGAAAAAACAAGATCGCAGGCATATTATGTAGTCTCTGCTAGACCTCTTCTCGTCCCAATGGGGATATAAGCCTCGAGGAACGGACACACCGTTCGAGGATTATACCAAAAGGTTTTGGCACGAAAGGAATCGGACGAGCTTTCAAACCCTCACACTCTTCAATCCTCCATCTTTTTTTCATTTCTTTTCAATGGGACATACATATACACATCGACATAAAAGTCAACGTGTGTGAGTGGATACGGGCGATTCCACAACAAATTTTATTAGCTCTCGAGGCATTTTTGTTCCTCAACATTTTCAGTTAAACATTTTTTCAAATTTAAAACTCTTAAGAATTTTTATAAATTTATTTCGATCGATTCTCTGGTCGAAAGTTTTAGAAAATTACGCGTTTTTTTTTCTCCAAGAGATTTAGGAGCCAAAATACGAGAAATAGAAATGCGATGACTGTGTGTCCACTCTGTTACAATGATAGTTCCTCATGGTCTTGAAGATTTCTCATTCGGAATCCAATTCAAGTTTCTCACTCCCATGTCGCGGTTGACACCAAACGGAATGGAAGACACCAACACACACACACGTGGACACCCGCGAAATTTATTCCATGGAGAATAGTGTCTCGGTCGTGCAAAAAGTAATCGGAGAACAAGAGTTGAAGAGACGAAACTGAAAGATCGTGGGGAAAAAGCTAATATTTATATAGAATAAGTTGAGACAGAGAGAGAGAGGGAGAGAGAGAGTTACACAGAGAGGGAGAGTGTAAGGGAGCGAAGTAATTGAAGTTTTCAATAACCCGTGAACTGGAAAGTTCACCCAACCAATTCTGTGTGCACACACCATAATAATCTTATGTTTCGTACGATGAGAATGAGAAACTTGATTAATTATTAGTAAGAATTGGCAACTGTACAGAGAATTTTGTAGAACCGAGTAAAACTAAAACTGGAATACGTGATCGAACGATGTGTGTTGAAATAGTTTGTAAAAAAAATCAACATTTATCAGACGAATGGAAAATGATGACAACGCGAATATCTAATGACAGTTTCATTATTTCCTTCGATAAGAAAGAGAAACTCGATTAATTTTTAGCAAGGATTGGCAACTGGACAGAGAATTTTGTAGGAAACGAGTAATTGTTTGAAAAAAAAATCAACATTTATCAGAGGAATGGAAAATGATGATAACGCGAATATCTAATGACAATTTCATCATTTGCTTCGATGAGAATGAGAAACTCGATTAATTTTTAGCAAGAATTGGCAACTGGACAGAGAATTTTGTAGGAAACGAGTAAAACTAAAACTGGAATATCTAAACGATGTGGATTGCAGTCGTTTATAATTTAAAAAAATGGCATTCCTCAGACGAATGGAAAATGATGATAACGCGAATATCTAATGACAGTTTCATTATTTCCTTCGAAATGACGAGGATGGGCTCGCAGAAACATTGAAATGTATCGAAGGCGAAAAAATATTGAATGAAATTGAAGCTGGAAGGAAGTTTCAGTCTCCCAAGAGGTTCATTGTTGTCTTCAGACCATTATCTGCTGACGACTGGTTTGGAAGACGAAATCTATTAACGTATTTTCCCCATGAATGGACCTCGCTCGCACACCTATACAAATATACATCTAAATGTGTAAATGTGTGTATTATACGAGGAAGAACTTGTTATCCGTCTGAAAATGAAATAATGATAAGAGGGAGGCAGGAAGAAGGGAGAAGAGGAAAAAATAAGGCGGGGGAGGGAAGAAGATGGAGAGACAATGCTTTCTCAGAGCTCTCGTGGACGATCGCTCTCAGGCAAGGAAGAGCAGTCGAGGCAACAAATATCAACGTGTGCCACAACCAAAGTGTATATGTAGTTTCTCTCGTCGCTCTTGACTCGTGGGCGTAAACAAGTTGCAAGTTCGTTATCACCTACCGGCAGACGACTTCGATGCCGCGAGTAACGTTGTCCAAGGATAAAAATATATACATATATATGTACGCAGGAAATTTCACGTCGTATCGCCTCAAAGTTGGCAAAATTTATCATTCATTTCATTTCTTAAACAAAAAATATATAATTACAATTTTTTTTTCAATTGATCGAAAATAATTTTTTTCAAAAACAAGCCTTGCCCTTGAAGACGATTTTCAACTGATTTTTTACAAAAGTAACCTGCTCCTGAATGAACAATATCCCCGAATATTTCGAACGAATCGAAATTCCGAAGCAAACTGCCGTCCACCCAATTCAATCGCGACTCGGGATTGCTCAACCGTTCCTCACAACTCGTTGAGATGACTTTTCAATAAATGTCATCTTTGGAAATTATGTCTCACGATCTTCGATCCCTATCGTGCGGCCAGAATTTTCCTATTTAATTAAATGAAAAAAAAAAAATTCTCTGTGCATGAGGAAACAGAGTTTCTGCTGCTAGAACGACAGACAGCCGAGTCAGTCTTATCGGCACATACGCCATTATAGCTTCATATTCATTTCCATACTCAATTTTAATTTCAGGTTTCATTTATTTTATTAACATTTTGCGAATGTTGCCTCAGAGAGAGCCTATAAGTTTATGGGATAGAGTTTTTATTTGCTAACATAATGTTGCATTTGCCTCTGGGCACAGATTTTTGTTTTTCTGCGTAATAATTCATTATTTTTTAAAATAATTAATTATTTATTATGCATTTTTCATCCTTAATTAGCAAAGGGAATGGATAAGGAAGGGGAGGGCGTCTCTGAATTTCAGAATTTCTTCGTCTCCACACATATATATACAGACGGAAAAAAACATAATTTAATACATGCATGGGTCTTGAGAGGAGTGAGGATCCTTACCTTCAGCAAAACCGACGATGGAGGATTTGCCTGCGAAAACGTCGAGGAATTGAGGTTCGCGCGATGATCCTGGGGGACTTGAGGTAGCAGCAAGCTCGCCCGGGCGGCATGGCTCCCTCTACTTCGTACACACCGCTATATTGCTCCACCAATATATCCGTTCTTTGAATACGAATATAGATATATAAATATTTTGATAAATAAATAAATAAATAGAAAAATGAACGTGATATTTATTTAAAAATCACTAATTAATGTTTCGTAGTGTTTGACGAGGTCGTTAGCGACAATTTCGAGTGGATCCTGCGAGTCCTTGGTTGGTTGCTTTCTCAATATCCTCGGTGCCCACTTTTATTATTATTATTTCTGCCCTTTTCAAAAGCCACTTTTCACAATGATTTTTTCCCGCTTGCTTCCTCCTCGGAGATGAAGAAAAAATAGCACCAAGTGAAAACTTGACATGCGTCTTTGCTCGTCGATGCCGAGAAATTTCGGTCGGCTTTTACGGAGCGTCTTGATTTCGAGCTATTTTCAACTTTTTCCCATGTCCTTTGCATTTTTATTTTTCTTTTTTCTTTTTCTTATTCCTTTTGCTCGCAGTTTTGATCAATAAACAACGTGGGGGATTGCACGATTGACCAAGAGTACACACACACACGCGCACAGGTGCGAAAAAAAAAATTGTGACGCACAGACACACACGGACACGCACACAGACGAGCGAGAAAGAAAAATTTTGGTGAGGAGGAACAATTCGAAAAGATTCGTCGACGAATCGTAATCAAAGGTTGAAAAAAAAGAATCACATTGAAATTCCTCACTTTTGGGCTCCTTCCTCGAGCCTTTTTCAAGGTGCTCTCTCCTTTGTTAATTTTTTGCGGAATAACTTTGAATTAATCAATTGCCATCGTTCTCAATGTCGAAATGCGAAAGATGGGATTTTGACTGCGTCCAGTCATTGTTAGTCCTTGTTTTTATTTATCTTGTTCTCAACCGCGCCGTACACACGGTCGACAAGAATCAGGATCGAAAGAACCAGTGCGAGGAAGCAGGAGAACGCGAGCACACCGCGTGAGGAAAATTTGCCGTGAAGAGGAAATGATTTTTTTTTTTTTGAATTTTTATTTTTTATTTGTTGGAAATGTTTTGTTTAGAGTGGAAAAAACGTAATTTTAGAAAGAGACCTGGGCACAGGACACCGGATGGCCCGGCCACTGCGCCGGCACTGAGGCTACGCCGCAGCCTCGGCCTCCTGGTACTACTCCTCTTCCCGCCCCTCTCTTTCCCCCCACTCAAACAACCCTCCTCCCAACCCCCTCGATCCAAACTACCCTTCTCTCTTCCTCCCCCGCCGCTCTCTCGGTCTTTTCGTACCCTCTCCCCTGTCCACCGCATCGACTTGTTCATCTCTTCTCATCACGTTCTCTCCCTAGTTTCTTCATCCCTCTCCCCTTCGCGAAATGATCGCACGAAGAATTCCCGTTCTGCTGTTCGTTCTCGCTTCGATCTGTAGTCAAAATTCAGATGCTCCATATCCGCACACACACACAGTCCTCCTCACTGAAAACAACATTTTATTGAAAAACATCGATTTCGATACGTTCGACTAAACGTTTTTTTGAATAATCCCAAAAATTGTGTCATTGCAGCAAGAAATATTTTGGAAAATCTCTTCGGAAGCAAATTGGCGTCGTTCCACTCGTAAATTTAACTGACAATTCCGTTAGAAACCAGATATCCTGCCAACACAACGAGAATTTTGCAATTATCCAAAAATATTTAATTCACCGTATTCAACAAAACATTGACGATTTTTAACAAAGTTTCATTTCCAGCGAGCTCCCTCCTCCCTCGAATTTTCCTTCTCATTTTTCTTCACCCCCTCCGCACTCTTATTTTCTCACCAGCACTCGCACGGTTTTCTATTTGACGCTCTCCCAGCAGCAGACTCTCATCCACAAACTATTTTCTTTGCGTTCCTCTTCGTCCCTTCAAACCCCTCGATCTGTCCATTCCTCCGCCAATCTTCACTACTCACGTTTTCTTATTCTTCCCACTTTGATTTACTAGCCTTGACTGTTTATTTTTCATCCAAGATTCTCTCAGACCGTTGTTACCTTTTACACTCATATCTTTGTTACTGTGTTCCTTCGGTTTTACCTGTTCGTGGGATCACCACTTTCACATTCAATACACGCAGTTTCACTCCCTCTCGTCGCTTCGTCCTGCCATCTCTCGTTTCTTCTTATACGTAAGAATTTTTGAATAATTCCATAAAATTACGTCATTGCAGCGAGAAATATTTCGGAAAGTCTCTTCAGAAGCAAATTTTTGCTGAAAATTCCGTTAGAAACCAAATATTCTGCCAAAATAACGAGAATTTTGAAATTATCCAAAAATATTTATAGTTTACCGAATTCAACAAAATATCGACGATTTTTAAGAAAATTTCATTTTCAGTGTTGTTTCACACGTTGACCAATTTCTTCACCAACTCCTTCATCTCCTCCGCTTTCTTCTCCTCCTCCTCCTCCACGTCACGCTGCCCCTCCTTCCCTCCTCCGAGAATCCTTTCCCATTAAGGTTTCTCCGCGTTCGTTTTGTTTCTCGCTCTTTTTTTTCTTCATCCCTCCCACCGCACATCCTTCATCTCATAACGTGTCACACTCCCTCCTGTCCTTATTTTCGCCCTTTTCTACGTTAGCACGGGTGGTACGCGCCCTCCCGCGTAGCGAGGAAAAACGCCACAACGTTCGGGCGATACGGACCTGGCCAGCGCGAGCGACTCGGCGGGCCAGCTCTCGTTGCCAAGAACTAGAAGAAAACATGCTGAGAAAAATGTACAGTCACGACTTTCTGCGAGATACTTGTTCGCTGGGGGAGAAGGAGAGCAAACTTTGCCGACTTGTGTAGCGCTCGATGAAAGGGGATTGAAGAGGGAGAAAACATGTGCGAGGGGTGTATCCAAGATACGGAGTATTTAGGACGATGCATAGTCGAAAAAAACACCATAATAAATCCTCAACCTCTATACATCCATGGGGATGAACAAGAATAATTGTTTTTTTTTTCCTTCATTTTGAATAACATCGAAATTGGATACAATTGGTTCGTTCCATCACATTTTCATCAACGAACCGAAAAATTCTTCGAATTGAAAAAAAAAAAAAAAAAAAAAACATTGAGAAACTATTTTTTTCTTCAACTTCCGCCCGATATAATTTTATATTCCCATCGAGAACGAGCCGAATTGAAATCAACCCCTACTTGTTTGTAGAATCACGTCCTTGCCACCATGGGGTATATTCGTACCCCAGTGACAAAAATTGATATAAAAAATGAACAGCACAATTTTTCGACTTGAAAATTGTTGTACAACATATTGAAAGCTTTTTTTAAAAGATTGTTTACTTGATATAGCCGAAAATTGAATTCAAGCACACTGAAAAAAAAGGTAAAACCAACAAAAGTGGAAAAATGGGTGAGCAAGGGTTATTTCCTCGACGTATTTCCGTAAGGAAACTACATGGATATTTTCAAAGTTATAAAAATCTCGATCTTTTGGCAAAAACGGCAAAAATTCTCGGGAATGTTAGAAATTGGTAGGTACATTTCATTGTCGTTTAAGGACGATTGAGTACTTGGTGAAGTACATCTTTTGTGCTCTGCGTCAAAACGACGCAAGTCCAACTTTTGTTGGAGGGAAAAGTAACGAGTTTGAGTCCTTTCGCTCCTGCGTACGCCGATCTGTACAAAGTTGACTACGAATTCGAGAGTGTTAAAGTGCACCAGCTGCTGTAGCGAAGCAACCGTATTGGTTTTGTTACCGTTCCTATCAACTGGACAAAGTCTGTCTCACTAGGAGGCCAGTCCGTTGGAGTTTTATGGCTATTACGAGCACATCCAAACTTATCTTTACGGCCACTTGCGAGTTATCGAGCCATTTTTTCTTTTCTTCTTTCTTTATTTTTTTTTTTATTATTATATTTTTTTTTTTTTTGCAATTCCGCACGTATTTGTTTGTTTTTCCTTGGACGTCCGTCAAATTCGCATGTATTCAGACAATTGTTCACAACTATATGTCAAACGACAAATATCCTCGATTTATTATTCAATGAAATTCATTAATTCGTTTTAAAAAAGTGTGTGATTTAATTTTTGCGCGAAATGTCAATCAAAACTGCTCGCGGTAATGAGGACGAAAAAATGAACTTTTGGCTGAAGAGAGAAATTTTTTATTTGACTGAAATAAACGGGAGGCGAAGAGTGACGTTTGTGAAAAGAAAATTATATGACAATCGAATTTAATCGTATTCGAATCTCGGGCAAGCTCTCGTTAGCCCGAACGTTCAACGTCAGCTCGAAAAACGAGGAACTAAAATTGATTGCTCACCTCTGTCCCTGAACACTCGCTTAATCACGGATATAGATATATATATATATTTTTTTTTTGTTCCAACGGAACGATGATCGAGCCTACACGAAATTCAAAATAGAAGCGTTGTTTTGGGTGTGCTACGAGTTGGGTTAATTACGGCATTGTTGCAAACCGTATAAACGAGCTTTGCCCTTGTCGTGTCTGACCGGAGTCGGATTATTCTACTTGCTCACACCGTCGCGCGATCTGACCCTCGGAGAGCTTTTCTACTTTACGACCGCTGCTTCTACGCTTTTCCATATGCATACTTTCTCTCTCAACACACTATTTTCACCCTCAAAACTTTTCTTTCACGTTATTACGAAATAATTGTTACAAAATTATGCACTCTGTAATTTTCTTCGTAATTAAGAGAATTCACGATATTCATTTCCACAAATCAGCATAATTTTTTCTCTCCCCCTGCCATTGGAGGAAAATATTTTTTTCATACTTTTTTTTACGTCAAAATATAATTTTCTTACCAATAAGAAAGTTTGCACATTTTTAACTTTTCTGTAGAATTCAACTTTGTTATCCCGCAAGCCTTTAAATAATTAACCGATAAGTTGTTAAGGGGACCGTGGCGAGCGCCACCTCAGCTCAATCGACGAGAGTACTCTCCAGTCGTTCGCTCGCGGTTAACCTTTTCTTGCTAAATTTACGGTCGAAGTAACATTTGGAAAATTGATCGTACTGCAACCTCGAAACTAGTAGCTAATGATTAAAGCACATGAACGTTGCGAACGAGTCCAAGGAGAGTATGACTACTATGATTTATACTAAAATCTAGACTTTCACGCTCTCGCGTTCTCTGTGCTGGCGGCTGACTAGCACAGGCCGTTTCTCCTTCGTGCTTCGAGAGCTGGCTTCGCGCGAGCGGAAATCTACTTTGCATAGATCGCGACCGTGAACCCTCTTCGGTGGTTGTTTCCGGTTTTCCGCCTGTGTCTGCTTCGTATATTATCCTGATAAATGTCAGTGTGCCCGTGTGCAGGTGTTTTATATGCTCAAACGCGACAAGGATTCGAGAAGTATAAAAATGCAAGGGATGACATTTACGATTTTTACCAAAGGGCTCTTTTAATGCAACGTTCAATTATTTATTTCCTTATCCTCGAGGTCATCGTGATGAAAATAATAAACAGAAAACTTTTTCAATGTGCGTCTTTTTTACAGTCTTCTCCAATTGCTCCAAGGTCGTCAAAAATTGTGCAAGTGAGATTTTCCACCTTTCGGCTTCTCGTCACACTCCGATACGATTTCGCTCGACCTTGAGTTCCTCCCTTCTTTCCATACTCAGCTTTATAAAGCCACTCTCTAAGGACGTGTAGATGCTCAAGGTTGCCAGATATTCCCCTTCCGTTCCTCACTTTATACGACGTCGGATTAAATCCTTTTCCATCCTGTTTTCGAGTGAAAAAAATCAAATTGTTTATTTCTTCACTGTAACAAATTCATTATTGATTTACGAGATTTTGTTTTTTTTGTTTTTTTTTGTTTTTTTATTGAATTACATCAAATCTGGAGCTTTTATCTCAGTTGGAGGACTTTCGAGCGTAGGAAAGCTCAAGACAATCGCCCCAAAAGTGGTCCATCGTGTGAGCGAGATGAGGAGTTACTCCTGAAAGACTGTGAGCCTCGTCGGGATAACTTATCTGCTCGAAGGGGATATCAGCGATTGCCAAACTTTTGGCAAGTGCCATCGATTGTTGATAATGCACGTTGTCGTCTCCCGTACCGTGAATGAGCATGTATTTTTTCCCACGTATCCCCTCGACGTAATTCGTCACGTCGGATCGATTGTATCCGATCAAATTGTCCTCGGGGGTTGGCAGCCCCATATATCTCTCCGTATAAATTGAATCTACAAACAGATAACAAAAATAATAAATCCCTGCGAAGAGACCTAGAAATCAAAGAAACAAAATGCACGATACTCAAATCTTCCCCTATGAGGAACTTTATTTTTTATTTTCGCTTCCTCATAGAGCAAGCTTTGTGCATATTGAGCAAGCAATTTGCAACGTTTTTGTATTTGCATTTAAATTCAATAATTCCAACAAAAACTTGTAAAAATTAAAGCGGTTAGACGATTTTTCGAAATATTCAGATTCTCGTAAAATTCAAAGAATTTAAACCGTTCAACCGATATTTTCCAAATTCAATACCAACCTTCCTATTATGATACTCTATGTGTAAAAAAAAAACTATTAATAAATGTCAAAATTTGCGAGAGTAAGAACGGCGAGACACTTTTTTTGAAAATTTCAAAATCCCGTAAAATTCGTATTTTTCTAGCAATTCCAACAAAATTATCAGACAACGAAGAGCTTGTATAGATTAACATCTGTGCAAAGCGGCAGCCCTGTAGCTCAAACCATTCTCGAGTTATAAACGTTTGAATTTTTAAGTGCCAGAACATCCGGACATTTTTTCTAGATATGATTTTTCGATGTTTTGGGAAATTTTAAACACTGGATATTAAAACTATGAGGAAGCAAAAACGGCCATAAATAATGAGGAGAAACGGTAATTTTTCGTTCGTTTCCCAGTCATGTAAAATGATATTGTTAAAAGTACCGTAATAAATCCAGGACGAGACCGGAGCCACTGAGATTCCACACTTGAAGACAGTCTCGTTGTCGGTAGCCAATGCCATTGCGGCTGCAAATCCTCCGTAACTCCAGCCCCATATGCCTGTTCTATTGGAGTCGATCCACGGATACATGGCGTGCAATTCTCTAAAAAATTCACAGCGTCTCTTTAACAAAACGATCTTGATCGTTGATCAAAAAAACAAAAAGCAAAAGACTGATTCGTTACTTGGTAACTGCGATTTGATCCTCGATCTCGACGCTACCAAGACGTCTGTAAATTTGAAAAAGCATTTCACTTCCTCTGTAGGCGCATCCTCGCCCATCGATTACGGTCCAAATTACGCTGCGATTCGTGACGTAATAATAATTGTAACTAAAACTCGTGACGTCTTTTATAGCGGCAGTATTGGGTCCGGCGTATCTGAAAACCAACTTAAATAATTGCGATTCATTCAAATTTCATTTCCGCGTAATGAAAATTAATGTTTTAAGGATGTCGAGTCCCAAATCGCAAATGATAAGAAAATTCTTCATGAGGTCGTGTAGAAATTTCACGACGATTAGGAATCTCGTTATCGAACAATTAACATTAACAAATTAAACGTAGTCAAACGAAATCTCATGGAAACTGGTACAACTTTGCGATAACCTTTTTTTTTACTCCTTAAATATTGAGTATCTAGAATTTAGTAAAAGTAACAAAAACAAATCGGGGCTCATTGATAAATATTTTTTGTATTCGTTAAAAAAATTGTTTATAAAAAAATGTTAATTTTTTAATAACGAGCTTCATAATCGTCGTGAAATTTTTACACGACCTCTTAAATACTTCATACAAAAAAATACTAAATTTTCATTTTTTATTTCAAGCCTTAAAGGAGGTTAAATTAATTATGAAAAAATTCTTAAAATTTGGTATGTTTTTGCGTTAAGTATTCAGGAGGTCGTGTACGATTTTCACGACGATTAGAAAGCTATTTATTGAACAATTAACGTTAACAAGTTTCGCAGGTACTCNGCAGTATTGGGTCCGGCGTATCTGAAAACCAACTTAAATAATTGCGATTCATTCAAATTTCATTTCCGCGTAATGAAAATTAATGTTTTAAGGATGTCAAGTCCCAAATCGCAAATGATAAGAAAATTCTTCATGAGGTCGTGTAGAAATTTCACGACGATTAGGAATCTCGTTATCGAACAATTAACATTAACAAATTAAACGTAGTCAAACGAAGTCTTATGGAAACTGGTACAACTTTGCGATAACCTTTTTTTTTACTCCTTAAATAATGAGTATCTAGAATGTAGTAAAAGTAACAAAAACAAATCGGGGCTCATTGATAAATATTTTTTGTGTTCGTTAAAAAAATTGTTTATAACAAAATGTTGAATTTTTTAATAACGAGCTTCATAATCGTCGTGAAATTTTTACACAACCTCTTAAATACTTCATGCAAAAAAATACTAAATTTCATTTTTTATTTCAAGCCTTAAAGGAGGTTAAATTAATTATGAAAATTTTTTTAAAATTTGGTATGTTCTTGCGTTAAGTATTCAGGAGGTCGTGTACGATTTTCAAAACGATTGAAAA
The DNA here is from genome assembly GCA_037952995.1 of Hyposoter didymator. NCBI lineage: Eukaryota > Metazoa > Arthropoda > Insecta > Hymenoptera > Ichneumonidae > Hyposoter > Hyposoter didymator. The sequence goes on from JBAJMU010000011.1 coordinate 2,700,866, forward strand.
GCTATTTATTGAACAATTAACATTAAAAAGTTTCGCAGGTACTCAACATCCTTGAAACAGTTGTCGATGCCACGTTCGCGTGCGGTTCTTCATTCAATTCCCTTTATTCTTCTCATTTCCTTATTATTTATGAATAATTTTGCATTTCTTATTATTATTCAATAATCTCTTTCATTCGCACAGAGTCTATGCCCTTGTTTTACTCACACTTGGACTATCATCGGATACGTGCGATTCTCGTCGAATCCAGGTGGCAAAATCATTCTGGCTCTGCTCGTGAAACCGTTTACATGAATATTCACAGTCTTGATAGTCACTGGCAAACGTTTTTTCAATTTTGCTCTCAATACTTTATTGTTCTCCCAAGAGTGACTTTTTCTGTGTTGACGGTTATATATGTCTGCGATGAGAGGATCCGGACCGAAACATACGAGGACGTAATGCGAGGCATCCTCGGAAAATACTGCAGCAGCGTACGTGCAATTGTTGCCTGAGCAAAAAATCATAATGTTTATTTAATTTCAATGGAAGTGGAAATTCTCAAGGCATCGCGCGTCATCCAAAAACCCTACACAATTGTTTGAATAAATATAATAAACAGAGGACGATTCGAGTTGGTCGTGACAGACCAAAATGAAAAATGAGGAATTCGTTTGAAAGCTTTTGAAAAATTCAATCGATCGTAAACAATTTCCTGCTCGACGCGGTGTCTCCTTTGTCGTGAAAAAACGTCGAGGGCTTCTTTTCACTTTTTTTTTTTTTTTTTTTTTNTTTTTTTTTTCTTTTTTTTTGCTTTTCGACAGCCTCAGGAAAATTACCTTCCGGTGTGAGGACGCTGCAGGATATGCAGGTCGGTCTTTCCTTTTCACCGGCGACACGTACGGAATACAAATTTCTCTGGGATGGTGCGCTCGGTGCACTCGCCAAATAATAAATTATTCCATATTCCGAATCGATTTTCAGCAAAGATTGTACAGAAAATGAAAATGGAGTCAAATCCGTTTCGTTGGTCAACGTCCCATTAACCAGTTGGTAACTCGTCACATGCTCGAATTTTCCCCTTGCCGTGTTTGTTTCTTGCCTTTTAATGATAAATATTTTGTCCTCGTGGGCTAAAATCCTCTCCGGCACTTCTAGCCAGCCTTTCTCTTCTTTTAAATTCAACAATTTATTCAATTTCCCACTCGTATCGTACGATACGAGCTCTCCTACGTTTTGCACACGGTTCGTCCATATTGCAGCTACAGAATCATCATTCAGCCATTCCACTGTGAACAATATGTGGTCCCTGTCAACAGCAAAAATAAGATATACCAATTGCAAACAAATTTATGGACAAAATTGTAAATAAAAATTGTACCCAAAATTGTAAACAAAATTAGAAATAAAAATTGTGATCAAAAGTGTAAACCAAAATTATAAACAAAGTTGCAAATAAAAATTGTAAACATAATTATAAAAGAAATTGTAAATGATATTTGTAAACAAAATTGTAAACAAAATTGTAGACGAAAATTATAGAAAAATGGGAGACAAAATTGTGAATGAAAATTGCAAAGGAAATTGTAAATAAAAATTAAAAACAAAATTGTAAATACAAATTCTAAGCAAAATTACAAATGAAAATTGTAAACATAATTAAAAATAAAAATTGTAAACAAAATTATAAACGAAATTGTAAATAATATTCGTAACCAAAATTGTAAACAAAATTGTAGACGAAAATTGTAGAAAAATGGGAAACAAAATTGTGAATGAAATTTGCGAAGAAAATTGTAAATGAAAATTGCAAACGAAATTGTAAATGAAAATTGTTAATAAAAATATTTTCGATAGAAATTCATATTATTAAAGTTTCTCATGTTTGTCGTTAATACTCACGTTCCAACGACATCGGTCGGCGTTTCGAGATGTATGGGCGTTGAGTGTGTACTTTTCAGGTCCACGAGAAACAACGCTACGTCAGGGTTTTTTGTTCCTGCCTAAACCAACGCATTGCACGTGTTTATTCATGGTTATTGAAATCCTTTTACAATCTGATCCAAGCCCAAGGTGTTTGTTCAATTATTACTATCGTTTAAAATGAAAAAATCGTGACAATTTTATTTTATTCACGATAATTCTCGCATTTCTCGGCACAGGTTCTCAAGATTCCCACATGCACAGTTTTCTTATCTGTCAAACACGATATACCCGTATCGATAACTAATAATATAAAAAAAATAAATAAAAAAACAACAATCGTAAATAACGATTGATTACAAAGCACAGAAAAGATAAAGCGGACGAGAATTCATTAGATATGGGCAACGTCCGATACGTCAGACTGTTGAAGGTAAAAATAGCTCCATGGTAAATAAACCAAAGCCGGATAAATGCGTCGTAAAAAAAAAGAAAAAAAAACAAAGATACATTCAGAAACATTCACGTCGCGAAATTTCCAAGAATATTGAAAACGTGCCAAAAGAAAAAAAAAATCTATCAAAAACTATTCAGAGAATGTAAAAAAAAAAGATTTAGTAACGGTTTGAAAAATCAATACGAAAGAAAACTAGTGAAATTTTGTGCAACGGCTCGTATTATTGGGAGGAAAGTATATTTTTCCCTCATGGACCCTCATGGCACTGCTCATGGTAAGGAAAACATATTTTACCACTCTAATGGCTGTCTCCAACCGATTAGTGTACTTATCTGGCTCGTACGTTCAGCCAAGAGTTTTCCCAACTATCGTCGTTAATTGATCGCCCGAATGGGACACCGAAAATAAATGTCCGAGTGCCTGAGTGTCTGTGTGTGTGTGTGTGTGTGTGTGTGTGTGCGTGCACGCGCCAGGAAAGGTTTTTGTTTATTCTCGAGATTGGATATTGTTTATTCTCTACTGTGTCATTTAGTCGAGCAGGCCGAGCTTGCGAAGACGTTTTTTTCAACCCTTAGCCACCCCGTTGGTGCAAATTTGCACTCACGAAAACTTGAGGTGGCTTTTGTCTGTGTGGCCCAGCGGCTTTCCTCACAATCATTCCGGATTATTTTTTTTCTCAAAATATGTCTCATTATCTTTAATTCCGCGTAAATCAAATGTCGATACCTCAATTAGTATTGAAATGGCGTTAAAACAAAAAAAAACACAGATTTTCAAAATTCATTTGGTGAATTTGACAATTTTTTGCGAAAAATCTTGTATTTTTTGATTTTCTAATCATCGTAATCGATTGCCCAGGATTCGCTACCCCTAAAAAGTACCCCACGAGTTTTTAATTCGTAGAAATCTCCATGAGACAGAACGTTTTGAAAACTCGGAGTTGAAATTTTCACCCACGTGTCGAGTACGTTAGGCCAGAGGTAGTGTCTATGGGACAGGAAATGAGCGTTGGCAAATATAACGTACGCAGTTAGATTCTAGAATATATGGAAGAAATGTAATGTATACCTTTGGATATTTGATGAAGACTTCTTCGGGATACTGAAAATTTAAATCACCGGGTTCACCGTAATAAAAATAAGACGTGGTCTTGACTTTGGTGTCGTTCAGACTGGCAAACGCGAGGTAATTCCCATCTGGCGAAAACCATATTGCACTCCCCGTGCTCATTACTTCCTCTGCGATATAAAAAATAAAAGAAAAAATAATCCCGTCAATACGATTGGGAATTTCATAATGATTTCTTGTTTTTCAAATATTCAACTTTTTTTGTACATCTGTATAAATATAAATCTATTGCTGCCCAATATGTTGTCTTTTTCATTGTCTGGACAAAGTTTGCGTAAAAGGAAATTGATATTTGGAAATCGTGCTGGGGAAAAGCAAAAAAATTGCGTTCAATCTCTACAAAGTGTCAATTATAAATGCTCATTTGTAAAAATTAATTAGTCCTTCATTTTTTCAACACTCGGGATTGAAATACCTTCATAAACCCAGTCGAGTACACCATTATAAATTGTTCCAGGTACACCATCGGTAGTCAATCTCCTAGTGACACATGTACCGTTTCCGGCCACCTCACGGTAGTATAAATCATTGCTGCGCTCGTAAATCAACGAGTTACCAACCGTTGACCATTCCGCCAATAATAGATCCTCCCCATCAGCGATTTTCTCTGCCGTTCTGTTTTCGTAAACGCGTTTCCATAAAAAAAAAAAACAATCGTCACTCAGTAGATTCATTCAATATTTTTATTTTTCATTTTCGTCAAGTAAATATTTCATTATTGCGGAAACGACGCAAAAATCGTAACACACTCACTTTGTGTCTAGATTGTAGACTGCGAACTTGCGCAATCGAGAGTGTCTGAATTGCTGAAAAATTTTCAGTAATTATTTCAACGAATCTGTTTTATTTCTTCGGTTTTTCGTTTTTTTTCATCGCGCTTTTGAATTTAGCCCAATCTCTGGTAAACACGTTAAACAATTTTCTTGGGGGTTTAAAATTTTCCATTAATCTTGCAGGATAAATTAAAAATTAATAATAATGAAAAAAAAAAATGTTGAGAATTTTAAATAAAATTTAATAATAATACAAGTAATTTTTTCAATTGCTTACGATCTGCGGAGCGTATCCAATTAGCAAGTGACTCCGATCAGGCGACAACTCGTACGTATAGTCCTCACCATAATCTTTCTGTAATTGAAAAAGTTCAGAGCATCTTGTTTTTCTTATGATTAATTAGTCAATGGCACGTCGTTATGAAAACTGATAACTGAGCAGCTGGAAAATAGAGTTTTTTAAGGAGGGTGGCTACACACAACAACGTTGCTATGTTAAGAGCATAGGAATATTCAAAGTGATTAGAATTCAATGAAATTTGGTGAGTATATTCTTCAACATTAAGGTATAACTATCGCAGAATGGGTTGATTTAGGATTTTCTTGAAATTTAGTGTAAATATTCTTGACATTAAAACGAACAACTTTCCTATGAGACGAAACATTTTCTGCCGTCTAGAATTTGAGATATTTCATTTCCAATTTTATATTTTTCCCATCTAAACGCATGTAAATTGAATTGACGTTTCGTTAAAAAAGTTGCAAGAAAAAACAAAAGAAACGCGACTTCAATTTACATGCGTTTAGATGGGAAAAATATAAAATTGGAAATGAAATATCTCAAATTCTAGACGGCAGAAAATGTTTCGTCTCATAGGAAAGTTGTTCGTTTTAATGTCAAGAATATTTACACTAAATTTCAAGAAAATCCTAAATCAACCCATTCTGCGATAGTTATACCTTAAATACGAATATACAATTTTTTTTTTAATTTTTCGACTACATAGTTTTCGAATAATTAAATGCTGGAGCTTACATGCATAAGCGTAGGAATCCGATATGCATAGGTGCATCTTTTGCATATTGTAAACTTCAATAATTCGACAACTATGTAGACGAAAAATTTGAAAAAAATAGTGTCATTGTATTTGATTCCAAAGAATGTTATCACCAAATTTAATAAAATTCTTATTACATGGTCGTATGTAGCCAACCTCCTTAAATCGCTCACTGAATATTTTCAAGCGTCTTCGTTGACACTCATCAATTTGCGGCGACTCGATCGACAGCCTGCTGCTCGGCCTATTCGAGCCAGAATCGTCGTTTGATTTTTGACGTGAATTGAGATTGAATTGAAAAAGTTTGAAAGGATAAAATGTGGTGAGGTTTGGAAAAATGAATAAACTTGGCAGATACAAACGTCGAAAAATATTGAAAGTTTCGCGAGCCCGAATATAATCGAACTTGGGTCTCGATAGCCTCGAGTATTTGACAAAGATTGCAACTTGTGTGGCATTTGTGTTTCGCGCTCGTTTATGTAAAACGGAAGGTCAGGTGGGCAAAGCAGTTTCTACGATTCAAGGGACAACGGAGTTTTGTTTTTATTTCGACGAGACAAAGTCAAACTGCGAAGTAAAAAGCGAGCAATTTTGCTTCGAGAATATTGGACGAATCGGCTCGAATCTGAAACTTGGACCCTAAAGATTTACAAAACTGAATTAAAATTCGCTCCGTTGCTGGTAATTATTTTTTATATTTCTCCGAATTCAATTTTTTCTACAAATAAAAAAAAAAAACAAATCGATGATGAAAAAAAATTTGTTCTTACGTTTTTGTTATTTTTCACTTACCAAAAAGGTACCGTTAACGATAACGGTACTTTCGTCTGTTTCAACATTGAATTTGATGATGTCACCACTCGCTAAATTGTCGTAAATGATTTCGTTGCGAGATATCCAAACCCCGTCAAACGGAAGTGCCGAAAAATTTCTTTGGTAGATTTCTTCGAGGTTGAATGCGATTTGGGACGAATTGTTGTTTTTTAATGAATCTTTCGTGGGGTCCTCTCGAGACCGATCATTGTGCAAATTCCTGGCTTCGATGCTGCCCGTGAATATCGTGGTCATCAGGGCCAGGAGACAGGCCTGAAAAATCTGCAAAAAGTTTCAGTGACAAAATAACGAAAAAAAAGAAAATTCAGGCAAGAAAATGTTTTTCCACCTTATTTTTGACTCACATGTTTCGAGGACATTTTACCAAAGTTTATCTATTTTCGTTCGACCTCTACGATCGACACGTTCCAGTTGAAGAAAGAAAAACCATCGGCACTGACTCGGTTAAAAATTGAAGAAAAAATCGTTAAAATAAAAAATAAAAAAAAAAAAAAGCAATAAAAGGAAAACTGCTAAAGTAACAGCATAACTTACGTCACTGCGTTGATCGTGAATTAGTATTTTCTACACGATTGGCACATGTCCGAAAATTGTGAACAGAGATTTTTTCGAATTTCGAAAAAAAAAAATGTTTAATTCTCTGGCGGAAAATAAAAATGAAAATTAATAACAAATTACGAGGTCAATTGGAAATAATCGTGAATGAATCGTCCATTCAAGCAGTTTTCTTTTTAAATGCAAAAACGCGATTACGATCGATCCAATTATTAGAAATTTTTTTATTCCTTTATTTTGCCGACCTTGCTACGAGATCGATAGATCGAAAAATGGAGGTGCTTCGCGCGACGATCCCGCAGCACTAAAAAGTCCGAGGCTGGAGCGATGTAAACGTACCAGAGTTGTCTCTATCATTGTCGATCGTACGAAACGTCTCTGCACGAGACATTCCGTGTCAAATTGGCAAATCCAGATTGACATTGAAAAAAGAAAAACGATCAAAACAGTAATTCGAAAAATCGACACAAACGTCAAGATTCTAAAATTTGCAACGATTTCCCACCTAAAGTGTTGGCCTCAAAATATGACGAAAATTTAGCGACAGTTTGAAAGAAAACATCAAGTTTTTTAAGGCTCAAAATTTGGCTTCCATGATCCATCGGAATATCGTATCCCGAAATACTTGACCTTAGAAATTCTTCCGAAGAGACCTGTACATATTTAACATAAAGTTTAATTCGCGTGTAAACCTTGCCTCACGGAACTAGCAGAGCCATTACAATCGTTTAAGAGGCTCGTGACAATCGCGTGAGATTTTTACACGTTTAAATATATACTCGACACACGGAGTGTGCTACCATAAATTTTCGGGTGCTCCTATCGTCGCCGCTCCTTTTCCTTCCTTTTATGGAATATGCGAGAATAAACAAATAAAATCCGACATAAAAAAAAAAAAAACAGAAAGATTTTCGTCGTAAAAGGATTAATCGCTTCGAATCGCTGGTTAAGGAGCTCGAAACTTTCATTGCAAAACGAAACAATAATGAAATTATGAGAATAACCCAAAGTTTCATGAAAATGGAAGAAAACTAAGTTTTTTTTAAACAACACGACATCTCGAATGAATTTGCACATAATGGATGATTCTTCCTTGCTCTTATCAGCAGCCACTGTACCACGCGTTCGAATGACCTCATGAAAATGTAATTATAGTGTGTACTTGAAATAATATTAAATCCGCGTGGCCACGGTCATCGCTGGCAATGAAAACCGCATTGAACTGCACTTAGAAAATAATAATGCAATAATTACGAAATTTTTTTGAATCGTTAAAAAAACTGGAGATTTAATAAATAATGAATATTAAAATTGCAAATTTTTGTTTCTATTTTGATGAGTTTTTGAAAAATTCTTTCAAAACAGAGGTAATTAAAAATTCCATGGGTGCGATGAATTATAGGAAATTTCTAAAGTGCGTTAATCAAGCCGATGAATCACTATTCAAATTTATGATTTCCATATTTTCTTAGATACTCATTCGATTTGAATAAATATCAAAATTTCCGAAAAATAAAAAAAAATTGATGAAAGATTTTAAGTTTTTTGGAAATTCGTTGTTTTTTCCATTCGTTTGCCATTATCACTTCTGCATAAAATTTGATTTTGGTTTTAATGGCAACGGAGATCGGAATATTTGTTTCTCGAGAAAAAATTGAAAAAAAAAAGAAAAAACAAATAAAAGCCAGATTAAAAAAGTGTATTTACACTCAGAGATTTTTTACGTTCCGAAGAACCATTTCTGAGATTGTAAACTACGGGCCGTAAAAAAAAACGAATATTTTTGCTTGATAATAAAAAAGATAAGTTCGGAAATCAAAACGATCTACGTTTTAAAAGAATTTTATTATTCTACTGGCACAGCTTTTCGATATTCAATGCGCCACAATTTGTTTCCACAACGACGGTGCGTGTGGCGTTGGCAAGAAAAAAAATAATGACGAACGAATGGAAAAAACAACGAATTTCCAAATAACTGTAAATCCTTTTTAATAATTTTTCTTGTTTCCCTCCAATTTTGATATTCATTCGAATCGAATGAGTAACTGAGAAAATATGAAATTAATAAATTTTAATGGTGAATCATCGGCTTGATTAACGCACTTTAGAAATTTTCTAATTCATCGTTTCGTCAACAATTTCGAAAATCGGGGAAGAAATTTCTTTCGATTTTCATTTTTTCGATGTTTACGTTACCGACCGTCGGTAAAAATTACTTCCTTGAATTTTGAGACAAAACTGTAGCGAACTTTTGTACCGACGCCCGATAGGAAATAAACTTCATTTCCATAACGGTTTACAATGCTGGCGGGAATCGTAGGATGGATTTTTAAATGTATTATTTGTGCTGTGTCTCGACGGCTGATAAATTGCGGCCAAAGACATGCAAGTGATGAGCCTTTCGTTTTTTCTGCAGTTTTCCGGCAGAGTAAAATGTATAAGATCGTAGTGAGATGGAAAACCTGAAATCTGAAATGCTCAGCTCGTTATTATCGATTTGAAATTTTACAAAAGCTCTGGTAATTTTAAAACGAATTTTGAAAAAGCTGCAAATTGCATGCTTCCTCAAGATTTAGCACGATGCTCAAATCTTCCTCTGGGAGGAACTGTATTTTTAATTTTACATCTTCCTCGTAGAGGCAGCTTTGAGCAACGTGCTAAATCTTGAGGATTTGCATCTTTAAATTTGCAGCGTTTACGTATTTGCATTTAAATTATAAAATTGCGACAATTTTTTTAGAAAGTAAAGAGGAAGTATAGACTTATACACAATATCTTATAAAATTTGCAAAAAATTAAAGCGCGGTTTAAAGATATTTCAAAAAACTAAGATTTCCGTGAAATTCAAAAACCCATAAAATTTAAAACGTTTAACCGATATTTTCCAAATCCAATACCACCCTTTCTATTGTCATACTCTTTTGATTAAAAAAAAATGAATAATAAATCTTAAAATTTGCAGAAGTTAGAACATCGACACCCTTTTTTGAAAATTTCAAAATGCCGTAGAATTCGTATTTTTTCTAGCAATTCCGACAAAATCCTCAGATAATGAAGAGCTTGTATAGATCAACATCTGTGCAAAACCGGAGCTCTGTAGCTCAAAGCGTTCTCGAGTTATAAACGTTTGAATTTTGCATTGCCAGAACATGCACACACCCACAGATCCGGACATTTTGTCTAGATATGATTTTTCGATATTTTGGGAAATTTTAAGCGCATCGACATCGAAAACTGGGGAAAAAAAAATATTTTCGCCGTCACATAGTTTCCTCGGTGAGAAAGCAAAATGATAATTTTTAAGTGCGTGCGAGTATCCGCGAATGTTCTGGCAACGAGAATCTCGTCGATCGCGGAGAGTAAATTGATGAGGAATTGGCAAAGCACGTTGGTCGTGGATGTTGAGTGGATGATCGTTGATATCGCTGACGAAAATAGGAAAAGTTGGTGCGGTTGGAGGAAACATGTAAATTTGGAATCTCGTACAGGTGGGCGCGACGTTGGTAATTTTCCGAGCAGATTTTTCATCAACGCGGCATCTCGAATGTTATTCGAAGATGAGAATTAAAATGTGGATCACAATCATTATTTATCCTGACGATTCCGGTCAGTTTCTTTGTTCAGCACATTTTTTCAACTCGCCTGAAAATAATTGCAAAAGAAATTTTATATTTTAGTTCCTCGCTCGGTTCTTTTCCGTTCGATCATGAATATTTCTTCGTGCATGAGTTATCAAGTGATTTTTGACAAAGATACATAAATAGAGGAGCGGAAAAATGACCCTTGATTATTCGCGCGTGTATTATTTTCTCGCGGAATCCGCAGAGAACCAAAAGATTGGCCACACCACAAATTTCATCTATAAGAACACTCTTCTCTCCCACCCGGATTCTTAATCATCGCGGCTTTGCCAGAACCAAGTAAAACATACAAGTCCACGTTCGTTCGAGATCACAAATCTTTTTTCTCTATTTTTTCATCTCATCGTGTCCGGCTCTCCCTCTCTCTTTCGCCCCTCCCTTTTTCTCTCTCTCTCTCTCTCTCTCTCCTCATCTTCGTTCTCGAGAATCAAAGAGTCTGCATCGACCAAATAACCGAACAGTTCTCAACTGGACGTGTCCCTGAATACACTTTGACTCTATTCCTCGTTTGACCAAAAAAAAAGCGCCATTCCATTTGCCCAATATCTATCTCGATAAACAAAATTAATTGAAAATTTAACGAACGTGTAACGACGCAACGAATTACGAAAACAATTGTTAAATGCAACGAAAAGTGTGTCTGTGTTTCTTTTTGCCCCAGATCAGTTCGGATCTCTTAATCGTTTGCCAATTCAATTAATTTATTATTAGCGTACACGACTGAGGCTTTAAGAAAAAAAAAAAATCAATGATCAACTAAAAAAATGAAACAACTTTAATGATTTAATTTCGAGCAATTAAAATTTTTTCTAATTGATACAAATCCGCGGGGAGTGTGAATACTAACTAATCGAGCGAGTACACGAGATATAATTGATATAAATGAATAATTAATTAAATTAATTTGCCACAAATATTATGCTCATTATTTTTTCGTTGTATTTAAAATTTGCAGGACAAGGTTCGTGTGAGAGAACAATTTTGAAAAATCGTATGGAAAAGTGAAAAGTTTGAGTTTAAAAATCGCTAGCGTCGTACCGAACCGGCTCGGGCAGCCGGTTGACAATAAATTTGCAATTAATATTCAATATAAAGGACGGTGACTGCGTTTGGTTAACGTGCAATTTTTATTTTTTATTTTTATCTGGCTCGTAACGCTTTGAGGAGGTTGTCGCGAGTGAGTTATCAGTCCGGTGGTGCGTGACGTTACAGCGTGGAAAGACGAATACAAAACAAGAATGGGGCCTCATTCTCATGGTCCTGGTTGTTAAGCACAGGGCCCCGTTCCTTCTGGGGCCCCTCTCGACGGCGGTGAGGCCCCTTCGCGAACTGCAGGTGTAAGATACCGCCGCTTCCATTCGGTGCCGGGCTCGCGTCAGTCTCTGCTCACCTCCGTATCTTACTACGAAATTGAAAGAATCTTCAAAAATTATTTCTCTCGACAAATTAAAAAAAAATAAAAAAGTTGTTAAATTTTTCGTGTCATTTCATTTTTAAGGAATATCGAGAAAATTATGCATTTTTATTACGTCGAAATGGACACCCTCAAATGTTGGAAATCGTGATTTCGTTGTGAAAGTGAATTCTTTGTGATATTTTTCTATTCTTGTCAATTTTTTCTTTTCGCTCCAACGAAAATGGTATTTTTTGGAAGAAAAGATAAACTCGAAGATCAACATCTTTTGGCGAGTATGGACGCCGTTAATGGCGCCAAAATCCATCAGGTAGAAAATGGTAATGACACCGAAAATCATGGTTATCGATAAAAATACTAATGTTGCGAAAAAAAAAAGACACCACTTGAAAATTACTCCAAAAACGTCGCTACAAATTGTTCATTTCCGCATTAATTGTTTATTTAATTGGTTCAATTAAATCAGAGCTGTCATTAATAAAATAATGCAAATTATTGAATCGCGCAATCTCGTCTTAAGGTTGTACTGTCGGCTTTAGAATTACCGTTCGGAATTTGATAAAATTTGGCACAGTAGTAGATGGTGATGAGAAAAGGATCCAGTCTAATTTTCAAAAGGTCAAAGAGATCCAAAAATATTCGCATTGGTAATTTCATGAATTTAAAATCGATTCCATACATTTCATTGTATTTTACAATAAAAACTGTGATTTCTTCAGACAATTCATAAGAATTCATTGTAAAATACAAGGAAATCCAAGATTTATCGTAAAACTCAATATTAAATGTATGATGAGGAAAAGATTCAGTCAAATTTTCAAGAGATATTCGTATTAGTATTTTCATGAATTCAACATCGATTTCATACATTTCATTAGATTTTACAATGGAAACTGTGATTTCTCCTAATAATTGATAAAAATTCATTGTAAAATACAATGAAATGTCAGATTTATCATAAAACTTAATGTTAAATGTAATTTGCATTGGTAATTTCATGAATTTTAAATCGATTTCAGTTTTAAATCAATTTTAATTACATTTCATTGGATTTTACAATGGAAACTGTGATTTCTCCTAATAATTGATAAGAATTTATGGTAAAATGTAATGAAATCTAAGATTTATCATAAAACTCAATGTTAAATGTACGATAAGAAAAAGATGCAGTCGAATTTTCAAGAGGCTACAAAGATCCAGAGAAAAGATATTCTCATTGGTAATTTAATGAATTCGACATCGATTTCATACCTTTCGTTGTATTTTACAATAAAAACTGAAATTTCTCCCGAGAATTGATAAGAATTCATTGTAAAATACAATGAAATCTGAGATTAATCATAAAACTCAATATCAAATGTTTAAAACTACCAATGCGAATATTTTTGTTCTGGTTCTTTGTATAGCCTCTTGAAAATTTGACTGAATCTTTTTCTAATCATAATCCACTAACGTACCAAATTTGGGTAATTCTAAAACCGACAATGCGACCTTAAAAAGTATAAGATCCTGGTGATGATTTGGTCTTTTAATTCTAACAATGCACCACGGCCACGACAAGCGGGTCTTAATTAAAACGTAACTGTCAATTCAATTAGAGCCCCAACACGTACGAGAGCCTTGAGCTTGATCTCAATAGCACTTTTCCAGCCTCAATTCGTTCTGTATCTATTCATTTTCCCATGTTATTATTATTATACGTTCAAAAGTGCCCGACCGAATTAGTGTGAGTAATAAAATTGATTAGTAATTAATAAATAATAAAAATATAATAATCAGAGTTTTGTGTCGTTATTTTTATTTGAAAAAATTAGTAACGTCGATTCAACATTCCGTGATAGAAATCGGAGACTATAACATACAAATTAAGCTGAAATAATAAAAATCAGAGTTTTGTGTCGTTATTTTTATTTGGAAAAATTAGTATCGTCGATTGAGCATGCCGCGATAGAAATCGAAGATTAAGGGTTGAAAAGCGATTGGTTAGCAGGGAGAGAGAAAATTTGTGGCGCGAGGGTAAATCGTTTGACACCTGTAGCTGAGAAATATTGATCGTCGTCTTAGAGGGCGATGAGCCACGCCCGGGGGTGACCGAGGGTTAAGCTTTTCCCATAAAATTGAGACTTTCTCATATTTTGATGAAAATTTTTGCGAGAAAGATTTATTCACCACAATTTTTTGTTCGCGACGATGATGAAATTTGGAGTAAATCGTTGACAAACTTATTTATATCGAAATATAAGTTTTTCAAGCCTCGAGCTACCCCTCAACACCCCAAATTCAACTGCGCACACTCCTCCATGTCGGCGCTGCTGGGAGAAGCCTGTAAATACATATATAGGAATAATATGCGAGAAGGAATAGGGGCTGTAAGTCGTAGAGGGTTCAGAGTAATGGAGAAGTACATGGTGACTGTTCCAGCGGCCTTCATGCACGTGAGAGACAATATCGAGCAGCTTGGAAAAGTGGCTGCGGACGACACGGATCTTCTTTTCCTCAAAGGCTTACTCGACAGTCCGGTAGTAAATTCCCTCGTCAAGGTATACCTTATTTACTTGTATTTATAGTTTTAGTATTGTGAACACAATGAGCGATGAAAATGGTGGAAACGTTTGTCCGGGGGTTGTACGTCAAATAATCGATAAACAGGCCTGCTGTGTGGCAAGCCTCGATAGCGTGGCTGACGAAATTTTGCCAATTGTTCTTTAAGAGGCGACACGTTTTTGCATTATTTTCGGTACAATTTTTCGCTGCATAAAATCACGAAAATTCGTATATTTTAATTTTCCCTAAAATTTCGATAAATTATATTTTTATACGATCCTTCTTTTACAATATGCAGAATAATAGTTTTTTCCACAATTTCTGCAATAATCTCAATTCAATGCATGAGCAGGGACGATTTTTTTATCCGAATTTTTTTTTTAATACGAAGAATAATTGTTTTCGAATAGTCAAAAAATTGCAAGACTCTCGGATTATATTTGATGTTGTTTTTTTGTTTCTTTGGGCGACCAGGTAGATTTCATTGAATCGAAAACCGAGACACACGTATTTTTAGTTCTGTCACAAGTGTGTGGCTGGCTCGAGTCTCTCGTCTCCCGCTCTTTTTTTTCTCCCTCTCTCACGCGTTACCAAAGTTTAAAGAATCCCCTCTCCTCACCTGCAGCCGAGCCCCACATTCCATGGCGTTCTGTTGAGCAGGTACTACACGTCAAAGAACAGGTAGACGAGACGGAAAGAGCAGGACGAAAATTCTCACGAGAGAGAGAGAGGGAGAGAGAGAGAGAGATGTGAAGAAAGACCCAAAAAAGGTGCTCGAGGAAGATGGCTGACCGATAATGGGTTGAGGAACATGTGAAAATAAAAAGGATAGAGAGAAACTTGCAGCAGGTCCTTTTCTTTGGTCGCGTCCTTTACTACGGCTTCTGGCTTTTCCTTTCTTCACGTACCAAAGGCGTGAAAGAGTCGTTAAGTTATCTGTACAGCTTCATTTTCGTTTCCGGTTTTCTCCTTTTTCTTGGAATTTATTTTCAAACTCACCTTTCTTTCCAGCTCTTTAAATCGATTCGTTAGAGTCCCGTCGCAGGTGATATACGAAATTAACATTTTTTCGATGCCAAATTATTTTCTGATGGATTCATAAGTTTTTTTATATTTTGTCGAATATTAATCTTAATATTTGCTCGTAGAATTATAAAATGTTAGAAGGGAGACGGTAATCGATATCGCCTACCTCGACAAATGAGCCGATGCGTGTTTATGCAAGGGGATAGAAATGAGGTCACGAGGGCTATTAAAGTATTAGATAATCGAGAATTAACCACGTTGTTGCTTCAGTCTTACGAAACTCGAGTCTATTAATTATAAACAATTGGGGGAACGAGTGTCAACGCAAAATAATGACTTTTTTGGGTTATTTATATTAACCCTAGAACGGAAACTTTTTTTTTTTTACCTATTCCGGTAACATGGGGTCTAAATGACCCCAATTTTGAAAAATTCATATCTCCGGTAAAATTTAACGAAAAGGGTTCAACCTGGGCTCATTCTTTTCGTTTTTTAATGCAGGATCACGTGAGCCTGGGAAATTTTGCTTTGAGTCAAAAAATTAGTCGAAAATGCGGTAAAAGGATAGAAAAAACGGGAGAACGAAGGGCGAGAGAGCGCGGGACTCGCGGTCGTTCGAGGGTTAATAAATAATCGAATCGAGCATATAAATTTGAAAAAAAAATTATAATTAAGAGCATGGGGCATTTATGCCAAAGGTTATAAAAATCTGGATTAATTAAGGGCAATACGATGGGACATAGTGACTCGGGAGAAACATTATACGAGGTCGTGACTGTGAACCGGAGCCAAAAGAATGAGTAAAATTTGTCAAGTTGGGCGAGTGGATTATCGCGTCGGTTGAATCATTGCGACGAGGCTCTCTGCTCGTGCCAAGTAAGCTTTTAATTCGCTCGTCTCGACCTTTCGAACTCAACAATAATGGACCATCGGGTCAGGGCGTCTCACCCACGCAGCTAAGCGAGAAAACATGTTTTTAATCTCCGACGAATCTTGCGAAACGCATCGGGAGCAGAATTTAAAAAGTTTTTGTCATTTTTTTTTGTTTTTCTATCCACGAGCACTGCTGGGGCGTTCATTCAATAATTCTTCGTCTCATTCTCATCCGTTAATAAATGACGTCAAAATGTATATTTTGGAATAATACAAATTTTGACGTTTGAGCTTTTCTTGGCCATTGGTAATTTAACGCAATCTACATGTTGTGCGACTAAAAATACGTTCGGACGTGAGCTTTTTTTGAAAAATAAATTTTTATGAAATTTTTCTGTACGAAATTGCCTGGAATGCTTCCTACTATGGGTTTTTCCATCTCTCTCTGTCTCCGCTACGTAATAACACGAATTACAAACACAGTCGAGTGGGAGTCGAAGCGTGGAACGGGGAACGATCGGGATTCGTTGCAGAGAAAGTCAAAAACACGTGACGTGAATAATGAATATTCATGAGAATTGAATTTTCATTAGAAATTGAAAATATCCATGTTTTTCGTGTTTTTTTCAAATTTTCGGAATTTTTTTGACGATGGACGCGCATGTCAAGCTGCATGTGCATCCAGACATGCAACAATAATGCATAGGATTTCGTGCATAAGCCCCGTACATATAATTATATGCAGGGCGAGTACAAAATGAAAATGAAAAATAAGGCAAAAGAAAGAAAGTGCGGTGGGGGCTGATCCCCACCTGTTTTCGTTAAAAGGCGAGCCGGGGGAAGGGGGAAGACCGCGAGAGACTCGCGAGAGCAAGAACGAAGGGGGAATTTGTTAGGCGCGGCAGTTTTCTGACGCTACCTACGGCATCGAGAGGCCTGTCATAAGCCGAGGAAAATAAAACGTAGTGCGACTTGATATACGATCGAGAGACAAAAATAAAAAAATTGAAATTTGGAAAAAAATTGAATTTTGCCCAATTTCGATGAAATTCATTATTTAATAATATTAATGGGAAGGATGGGGCAATTGTTAATTGAGACAAAAACAAAAGAAAACAAAACGATTGAGTGAACCAGGTGGGTGCGGCGATAGTAGTTTTCCCCTCTCCTTTTTTTTTAAACTCTCTAGTGAACATACGGCGATTCCGTAACGACGTTCACCAAACTCGAAAGTGAAGAATTTCCAGCAAAAAGACTCGATTATTATTTTCCTCTCTTTTTATTTTCATTTATTCCTTTCCCTGATTTATTTTCGCGCATCGTAAAAACGTAAATGTGATAAATCGTGCCTTTCGCGTGACCCGATTCACTCGCGTGGCGTCGGTGGATTCCATCATGGCCGAAAGCCAGACTCTCCTAGACGCGAGAATCGACAATGTTTCGCGATCGGTGGATTTCGAGTTGTCGAATCAACAAAAACGATAAATTGCTGAAAATCCTTGACTTCTTGACGTATTTCCGAATCAGGTGTCATCGGTCTTTGCTACACACTTTCCCAACCGAGAAATCACGTTTTTTCACTCTTCTACGTTTTAATCCGATTTAATGCCCACCGCAGACACTAGGAAAAAAAAAGGAGTAAATTTCTCGTTGACTTGGTGCGTGAGTCAAAAAGTTTAAGTTGAAATTTTCCTTAAAGTTTTTTTTTCCTTTCCTCCGCCCTTTTATTCCGATTGTAAAATAATTGGATTCTCGCAAGTCGAGTTGTGAATAATACGTCAGAACGAAAGATGAGTAATACGAAACGTGCGCGATTGCGACGAGCCTTTTTTTATTCTTACGTCAGACTTGGCGCGCTCGAGTCTCTTTTTACAAACGGTACACATCCAGAGGAATGTGTAATGTTCCGCAAGTGTACTGAAAGCTCTACAAAGTGAATGCTTCGTTAGGCCAGAAAAAATGTGGAATTTCAAAAGATTTAAAAAGCAAAAAGTACCAACGATACATTTTTGTTGTTATTGGGCAAAATAAACGCGATGGTTGAGGAGATTGGACCACGAACTTGAAATCAATCAGAATATGATGGAATTTGGTGAAAGACTAGAAACAAATTGAATACCGAAATTTAAATTTTGTGATATTCGCGCCTTGCCATTTCGTTGAAATTCAAATATTCTGTCAATTTTGTAATTCATATTTTTAGTGCTCCATAAAAAAGGGGCGGCATAATAAGATTAAGGAGGTTGGATCACGAAACCAAAATAATCAGAATTTTATAAAATTTGGTGATAACATTCTTTGGCATCGAGTATAGAAACACAAATTTTTTTCAAATTTTTTACCACATTGTTATCGAATAATTGAAAGTTAAATCGAACTTCGTATGCACGAGATGGATACCTCTGTATACTATGTAAACTCTTTGCTTATACACGTGAACTTTAGTGTTTAATTACTCGAGTACTCGTGGTGGACAAATATTAAAAAAATTCTATTGTCATATATATTATTTTATATAATTTTATGTTATTTCATAAAATTTTATTAAATTTTATTACTTTATAAATATTTATTTTATAAAATTTTATAAAATTTAGAAATTTCATAAAATTCTTATCGTTTTAAAGTTTTGCGTGGCAAGATTGTATCGTCGTGATTCAACCTCCTTAATTCATCAAATATATTTTCCAGGGTGTGCAAAATTTTGGACTAAATTCCCGGTAAAGGTCTATTTTGGAAAACGCGTTTGCGCGGCTCAGTTTGCGGTGAATCGTTGGCAACTTTGAGCTCGATAAATCTCTCGAGTTTGTGGATCGTTGAGAGATGATTTTGTTTGTTCGCGAGTCTCGCGTTCCCTCGAATCGATTGTTGATCTTGATTTTTTTCCTCTAAAGTAAACACTCTTCTCTCGGGATTTCGATCTCTCGCCACCAGCTTCCCGGAGCAGTCTGTGAGAATAAATTTCCACTGTCAAACCGATGCAGCGAGAAGAGCGCAACGAAATAAATGATTTATTTGTGAAAATTTCCGGACGCACGTGAAATTTCGTCACTCACTTTCCATAACGACCGAGATTTTCATTTTTTTTTTCTTACAAGAACGAAAATACGAGTTCCAAAATGTAATCGTTACGAACAGTTAGGAATCCATTTTCCAATCCATTTCGCTTTCTCCACGTTCACCTTCGCTGAGCGATGAATTTTAAGATAACAGGAAATGTCCATCTCGTTAGATGCGTCACGTAAATTCTTCGAGTGCGCGGGCCTTAATGATTTCTCGACAAAATAAATATTTTAAAGGCCCGATGACTTGCAAAAAAAAATACATTTTTTGAGCCTCATTCATAAATAAATAAAATGCGATTTTTTAACGCAGCACTATGACAAATGACTTATATTAAGGGTTCGTTCTAAACTTTGTATAAACGTTTTTGGCACCAAAACTGACAGTTTTCTCTTATGAAGAAAAATTTTCTGGCGTTTAGAATTTGAGATATTTCATTTCCAGTTTTTGATTTTTCCCATCCGAACGCGTGTCAATGGAAGTCGCGTTTCTTTTGTTTTTTTCTTGCGATTTTTGAACAGAACGTGACTCCAAAAATTGGAAATGAAATATCTCAAATTCTAAACGTCAGAAAATTTTTCTTCATCGGAGAAAACTGTTAGTTTTGGTGCCGAGAATTTTGAAAGGACCCTAAATAAAATCGCTTCGCGATAGTAATACCTTAAAGACCGAACAAGCAGTGGATTCATTTGTATTTCGGTCAACAGGTTCAGGAACGACTGGAAAGTCCACCGGAAGTATTAGAACCGTATTGTCTCGCGATCTGTGACACGATCGACGAGATTTGTCACGAATTTCAATTTTCGACAAACCGTGACGAGCGGGAATTGGCAGTGTTATTAAGGAGTTTCCACTTGAAGGCACTGCTGGAGACTCACGACGCAGTTGCGGAACATCGGACACTGCCACCGAGCCAAAGAAAAACTATCGCGATCACAATGCCTAGCGACGAGAGACAAGAAGCTGTGAGAATGGTCGGACTCAGGAGACAACCCGACGAACCACTCGTAAGATTTTTTTTTTCAACAAAAAACCAGTCGTACAATAGTTTTCACTCTCTTTTCTCTTGACAATTATATTTTATGTTCATTGCAACTGTTTTTATGCAATAAACAACAGAAAGGAAAAAAAAACATGAAAATCATAATGATCAAAATATTAAGGACGTCGAGTACCCATGAAACTTGTTTATGCCCTGGAAAATTTTGTTAAAAATCGTCGATACTTTGTTGAGCACGGCGAACTAAATATTTTTTGAAAAATTCGAAATTTTCGTTATTTTGGCAGTACATTTGGTTTCTTATGAAATTGTCAGCAAAATTTACGATTGTAACGACAGAAATTTACTTCCGAAGAGACTTTCTAGAATATTTCTGGATTTTAACGTTTAGTTGAACGTATCGAACGAAATATCGATCTTTTCCAACAAAATTTCGTTTTCAGTGTGTTAATTGTTCAATAAATAATTTTGGAATGGTCGTGAGGTTTGTACACGATCTCTCAAATACTTCCTTCAAAGACATACCGAATTTTCAGAACTTTCTTATCATTTGCGATTTGAGACTCAACATGCTTAATTGATGGCGAAATGATCTCTCGACGTGCTCTTATTTATTATCGTCTGGTTTAGGATCAAGGCATTTTCTGGCATGAAATGGAGAGCAGTCAATCATCGTTAAATCGTTAAACCATTCATTTTCTCTTTTTCTCTCGGAATCAGTCGAGTTTATTATTTCTCCTTTCTCCACCAAGCCCTAATAATTACTCAAACTTGGCAATCGTTTATTTCAATCAACGTCGCGTTTCCGCCACATGGCCTTTTCTCCGAATTGATAAAAGAAAACTTTGGTGCATCTAAATTTGTGGCATTTCGTGTGTTATTTCTTTGTCGAATTTGAATCCCAGGGACTTACCGTTCAAGTTGACGATTCGGGCAATCTCATAATCGCCCGGATCCTCGGCGGCAGTACAGCAGCTCGTCAGGGTCTTCTCAGATCCGGTGAAGTCATTATGGAAGTTAATGGAAAAGCTGTTCACACACCTGACGAGCTTCAGCAAGCCATACAAGATGCCAAGGAAAATCTATCGCTCAGAGTAGCTCCTGGTATATCGAGTGACAGCACGAGACAACCAAAATCAACGGTATGAATGAAACCAACCATTGAAACAAATAAACGCTGCGAAATGAAATTCGCAAATTGCTTCCTCAAAATGCTCAAGATGCTCAAATCTTCCTCTATGAAGAACTACATTTTTTAATATGGCTTCATCATAAAGGAAGCCCTCGAAAATCGTGCATCTTGAGCATCTTGAGGAAGCAATTTGCAAATTTCATTTTGCAGCGTTTTTTGTCCATTTCCATTTGAATAATATCATTTCGACAAGTGTTCTAGAAAGTAAAGAGGAGATAGAGACTTATACATTTGCAACATTTGCAAAAATTATAGGGGTTGGACGATTTTTCGAAAAACTAAGATTTTCGTAAAATTCGATAAACCATAAAATTTAAACCGTTCAACCGATATTTTCCAAATTCAATACCAACCTTCCCATGATGATAATCTATTTACAAAAAAAAAATTAGTAACGAATCTTAAAATTTGCGGAAGTTAGAAAATCGACACCCTTTTTTTGAAAATTTCAAAATGCCGTGGAATCCGCATTTTTCTAGCAATTCCAACAAAATCCTCAGAGAATTAAGAGCTCGTATAGATCAACGTCTGTGCAAAACGGGAACACTGTAGCTCAAACCGTTCTCGAGTTATGATCGTTTGAATTTTACAGTGCCAGCAGAACATACAGATCCGGAAATTTTGTCTGAATATGATTTTTCGATCGTTTGGGAAATTTTAAGCACATTGACATTGAAAACTGGAAAAAATGAAGAAAACTATCCATCGCGTAGCTTCCTCTACGAGGAAGCAAAAAGATTGCAATAAAAAGAAAATTATAATGGAAAATAAAATTTGTTTGCAGTGTTACATGCGAGCGATATTCGATTACGATCCCTCGGAANAACGTCTGTGCAAAACGGGAACACTGTAACTCAAACCGTTCTCGAGTTATGATCGTTTGAATTTTACAGTGCCAGCAGAACATACAGATCCGGAAATTTTGTCTAAATATGATTTTTCGATCGTTTGGGAGATTTTAAGCACATTGACATTGAAAACTGGAAAAAATAAAGAAAACTATCCATCGCATAGCTTCTTCTACGAGGAAGCAAAAAGATTGCAATGAAAAGAAAATTATAATGGAAAATAAAATTTGCTTGCAGTGTTACATGCGAGCGATATTCGATTACGATCCCTCGGAAGATACTCTGCTGCCGTGTCGAGAGATTGGGCTTCCCTTCCAAAAGGGCGACGTGTTGCAGATCGTAGATCAGGCCGATCCGAATTGGTGGCAAGCGCGAAGGGTCGAGGGCGATGGACTCGGTCAACCGGGTCTCATCCCGTCTCTCGAGCTGGAAGAACGTAGAAAAGCATTTGTCCCGCCCGAGGCCGATTTCGTTCACAAAATAAGCATATGCGGCACGAGAATCTCGAAAAAGAAGAAACGAAAGATGTACGAGTCGAAATCAAACGGGGAATTTGACAGCGCTGAACTTTTATTGTACGAGGAAGTTGCCAGGATGCCACCTTTCCGACGCAAAACCCTGGCTCTGGTTGGGCCACGAGGAGTTGGAAGGAGAACTCTGAAAAATCGTCTCATCAATAGCGATCCAGAAAAATTTGGAACTATCGTACCGTGTGAGTTTTTTTATTTAATTTTTGTTTTTTTTTTTCCCCATAAAAAGTAATCATCGCATTATCATGGCGATTTGTGTGTTTCGCAGTTACTTCTCGGCCACCGAGAGTTCTCGAGGAAGATGGCAAAAGTTATTGGTTCACTGATCGAGATTCGATGGAAAGCGACATCAGGGAGCATCGGTATCTCGAGCACGGTGAACACGGTGGCCATTTGTACGGGACGAGACTCGATTCGGTCAGAGAACTCATCAGGGCTGGAAAAATGTGTGTCCTGGATTGTAGTCCAGCAGCTTTGAAAACTCTTCACAATAGTACCGAATTTATGCCTTACGTTATTTTCATCGCTGCCCCTGGAATGGAACAATTGAAAACTCTGTACGATCTCGGAAGAACCACCGGAGCGAGCAGTCGAAATTTGACGGTAAGAAATTTAACGAAAAAAGGGCGATTTTCTCGTAGTTGGAATTTTCAATTCCATAGCTCGAACAGTATGCCACATTTTTCATAATTCTCCCTTTCCTCTTTGCATTCGACTATCCAATCGATGACAATTTTCTTATTTTTTTTTTTTCGAAATTTTTCTATTCGCCCATATCGCGTAGTTGACAGTCGATTCGTTTTTGCTCCTTCGAGCTTTACGCCACCAAGTATTTTTCCATCGTTCATTTTTCAAGTTTAAACTGATTTTTCGATAGATTTTTCTTTCCAATTCCCTTGGCCGCAGGCTCAACGTTTGGAATGCCAATGAATGATTTTTTTTTCTTAGTACAGCATGGACATCAGAGAAATTCAGTTTGCATCGATTTGTTTTTTACTTTTCATTACTTTTTAAATAAAAAAAAATAGAAAAAGAAAAATATTTCCACTCTAATTTTCATTTGGCAATGAGACCCCAACTTTTTTTCACTCAAAATTCATTTTCACCACATAGATTCCCTCGAAAGACTCAGTGATGCGAAATGTCAGAAAAGCGTTCGAGTCTCGAGGGTAGCAATTTTTATTTCTAGTCGATCGTTCGATTTTTATTTATCATTTTTTTTTTTCATCGTAACATACGTGTTTGATGTTGGCTTTTGCTAGTTCGACCGTCAGAGTTCCATCAGGTACAGTTCGAGAAGAGCGAGGACCCTCGAGTCCCTGGCATCGTTGTACGAGGTTCGTAAAAGCATGATTTTTTTCTCCACATTTTAATAAAAACGAAAGAAAAAAAAACTATTTTTTTTTCATTAATCCATGAGAAGCACCAAGCCTGAATATTTCTTGTTCCTGATCTCGTGTGTTCACGCCCCATGAATATTCTAAATCGCACAACGAAAAAAAAA
>JBAJMU010000011.1:2725236-2769399 GCA_037952995.1 Hyposoter didymator
AAAAAAAAAAAAACTGGCATTTTTGAAAAAATTGATTTTCTGCTCAATTAATTTTGATGAATTCTCTGTCTTCCCAGGAGGACGACCTGAAATCAACGCTCGAAGAATCCGCAGCGTTGCAGCGAGCGTACGAAAAATACATCGACTTGGTAATCGTCAACGAAGATTTTGACAATACGTTTAGGCAAGTGGTGGGCGCACTGGATGCACTCGCGATCGAGCATCAGTGGGTACCGGTCAATTGGATATACTGATCAGTATCAATCACCGGATCGAAAGAACAAGAAAAAGAAGGAACAAAAAATGAAGAAAAGTGAAGAAAAATATTGTCGTCGATTTTTTCAATACCGTGTTGAGCGAATCAATGCAATTGATTCCATGTCATTACTTTTTATTCCTTTTTTCAATCCATTTTTCGTCACTGCCGAAATATTTGAGAAGGAAAATCCCAAAGAGAATTGGGCCCGAAGAATGGATTTTGAAAAAAATGACGAAAAAAGTACAAGGCTCGCGAGGAAGCACTCGAGTTTATCGGAGAATTGATTAGTCGTGTAGTTTTGTTGACATCGTATTTTTCGCACCCTTCTCGAGGTATTTTGAAAAAAGCTAAAGGAAGGAATGATAGATCGTGAGAGTGCAAAGCATTTTCATCGCCGTCCATTTATTTTTAAGCAGTGAGCGTGGGTCACGATAAATAAACAAATAATTGTAATAAATTTGAGAAAAACAAAAAAACAAAAAACACGTGAATATATTTCTATGTCAAGTTTTTCAAGCGCATGATTTTTATAATGTAAAAATACGAGTATAAAAAAAGTAAACTATTGCATTATAGGAAAAATATTTGAAACGTAAATATTTTCTACGTTATTGTAACACAAAGTTAAAATTATAAATAATTATCCATCGGCTTGTCCAAACAAACCCAGCGGCAGGAAGATTTAAAAGTTCATTTTCAAAGGACCGGATTAACCGGGCCTCTGTATAAAAATAAAAACAACAACAAATAAAGATTTATTAAATAATCGTTAATTATTGCGTTGCTCGATTTTTTAATCCTTTCCAAATAAAAATAATAATTTCCAAATGTCGAGAAAACGGACGGAGGAAAAACGTGGAATTTTTCAACGGAGAGTACAAAAATATGCTCAAAGTTATTCTATACGTTGTAGAATTTATTTAACAAAATATTTGATAAAAAATTGGAATTTACATAAATTTATATATATATATATATATTTACTATAAATAAATAAACACATATATATATATATGTATGTATAAATTGCTGTTGATCGAATGATTTGAATGGAATGAAAAATTTTGCCCCAGCAAAATTGCCGTCTCAACGACAATCAATACAACAAATTTCTTTACTTTTTTCCCATTTTTGTTTCTTCTTTTAATCTCTTCACATTTCGTCTCATCGATCTCGCCAATAAAATGGTGAAATGTTGTTTTCTTCGCTTCAATGAATTAACTATATCGAGAGAAAACTACTGGCGCCCCGTGGCTGCTGACTTTTGTTGGGCTTGTATAAACTCGGGATAGTCGATGAAACCGTCTTTGTTGACGTCGTCCATTTCCAGTATCGGATCTATCAGCGAAACCAACTCTTCGTCCGTGAATAATTTGTTGGCATTGTTCTCTCCGTTGGGATCAGTGTTTCCTTGCTCCGCTGTGGAGGAATCGACATTTTATTATTGTCTTGCTTGAGAATCTTTTTGTTGAATTGACTTTGCGCCGATTGCTTTGGCGTTCTGATAAAACTCAAATTTTATTCTATTAATTCTATTAAATTATTACGATGTTGAAGTTTGATGATGCCGAAGTTTGCAACGTTGGAATGCAACGAAAAATATTTCATTTTACTGATAATTCGTTGAATTTTTAATGTCATCAAAAATTTCCGAGTCGATGTGCTTTTCGGTTTCTAAAGATCGATCATTTTATCATCGGAATTACACTTTGCGTTCGAATCATTATTTTTTCCAAAGATAAAAAACGAATTTCGTTGCATTCCAACGATGCAAACTTCATGACTCTGAAGTTTGCATCGTTGGAATGCAACGAAATTCTGTTTTTTCTTGAGCAGAGCTCGTGATTCTTGTTGAATATTTGCCCAGGACAATGAAACGATATTTTTAAGGATCCAGAGAGAGAATCGGTACGAAAAGCGTCGTGGTTTTTGAAATTGAACAAACAATAGATAGCAAAACGTATTTTTCGTTGGACCTCAACGTCGCCAACTTCGGTGCCATAAATTTTCTTCTTTTTGAAATTATTCTCCGTTGTTAACATTATTAAGCATGGCAACGTTGTATCGTCGTGATCCAGGCTCCTTAAACGCCCGTTGATCGAGCCATAAAAGTTGAGTGCAATTTGCTTTACCGTGCCAATGGATGAGAGACTTGATAAGTTCGCATCCGTCCAATTTGTTGTTATTGTCGGCGTCGTGCATCTTGAAGTAATGAAACTGTAATTCCTGGTCAGACATTTTGCTAGTGTCTATAGGAACGGCCATGTGCTCAACGATGTGAGCTTTTTCATGCTCCAAATTAGCCGTGTTTAGTAACTGTTGAGGATTTCTTGCGTGAGCGTGATCGTGTCCTCCCTGGTGATGCGCTTGCTGCGTCGGAATCTGCTGTTGTACGGGAGGTTGTTGATGCAGCTGTTGTTGCTGTTGTTGCTGCTGCTGCTGCACTTGTTGCACGGGAATTTGTTGTTGAAACTGTTGTTGCTGCTGTTGTTGTTGTTGTTGGTGATGGTGGGGCTGTTGCTGTTGGTGCATTTGTTGCTGTTGCGGCATCTGTTGATGAATTTGTTGGCCCGCGTCGTACTGTCGTCACGAGCATGGCAATATGCAAACAAAATGGATGTCAACAATTTGCTTGGGCAGTTAGACGACCATTTTGTTGGTTTCGACGAAAAATTGAAATTTTACATGTTCCCGAATATTATTACGATCGACGAGAATTAAGATTTTTCTTATTGGTTCGGAAAATTAATCGAATTTAGAAAGGAAAATGATTATTTGCTCGCTAGGGCGCTCGCGAGGTTGAAACTTTGTGCTTGAATATTGACCATATGTTATGAAAGTACACGCGATTCGGTGTCTGTCAATAAAACACGGAGGTCTCGAAATATTTGTGTTATAACCTCAAAACTCCCCGAAGAGACTTGATTCACAGTCGGGGACTTGAGGGTGAGGAGAAAAGGGAATTTCGTGGATATCGGATTGACCAACCTGTTGATAATGCTGTGGGGAAACACCCGGAGGTACTCTTTGACCTTGAGCATCGACGTATCGATGTCCGACAGTGCACAGCAGTAACAGAGAAAAAATGAAAAACATCCTCGTGCCGTTTAAACGCGACGAATTATTCGAAAATTAACTGATTTTGTTTTGACTAATAAAAAAAAAACATTAGTTTGCGACTCGAGCTTGCGACCGATCGAAAAAGTTGGATTTTATGATTGTCCGATAAACATACACCCGATCCACTAGTACAGGCTTTCCCACTGTCAAGAATTAACCTTTTTACCGGTCATACGTGAGACCCAACGCGAACGTATTGACAAGTTTGGAAATATCGAGATTTCGACAAACCGTAGTCGGCCTAAGTTTCAGCTGCGATTTCGTAAAGGTTATGTTGACGCGTGCCCCTTCCCGGTCACCCCTTGGTCACAGAGAAAAGTGCCAGCCGAATCTACTCAACTGACGTGGACGTGTACGCGTCGCCGGCCGTATTTGTAGAGGTGGAAGACCAAAAAAAAACGGAACATATTTTTATTTCTTTTTTCTGAGCTATTCCCCTTCACCCTTCCCGCGGACTTTCTTTCTTTCACGCAACAGCTAGCCGTCAACGAGCTCCGTGGAGCTGACCTCGTGTTTACGAATGTTTCTATTTTTATTTATTTCTAACGATTGTTTGTTGATAGTTTGTGATCGTTTGATTAATTAAAACGTTTGTTGGATAATATTTATTATCAAAGAATAGAAAGAAAAAAAGCGAAAAGTTAGCGGCCATTTTGAAAAGTTTGGTTCGGTTCGATTTTTTCGAGTACCACTCGATTCGGAATTGTTTGTTTTAAACAAATACCATTTTTCGAACGTTATTTTACCGAAAAACCAATAAATTGGTTGGATTATTGCGTTGTACCTATTTAGCCCATAGATTCTTATCTAGAAGCGCACATCGTGTAACCCACGTGAGGAAAGAACAGAGCTTTTCAACACAATCGTCGGATGTCGCTAGCGTCGTCTTCGATTTTGTGTGCGCGGTCACGTACAGAATACTATGACGCAAGCGAGAACGTACGTGTGCTCCGGTGATCCCCGATTTCCCGCCCACTGCCCCGAGATTTATGATCCAAAAAATCAGTACATCAGATACAAGCTCGATTACTTTTTATAAGCTGAATGGCTCACAAGTTTACGTTATTTTGGGAGGTTGCAGGTAATATGACCTTTAAGCTCTTCGAAGCTAACAATATGGAAATTCAATCCTCTCCTCGTTATCGCGGCAATTCACTAACAAAAACGAGAGACAGCGAGTGAGGGAAGACACTGAGAGGAAATCGAGAAAGGACTATATATGTTCCGCACACTTCAACTTGGTATTCTTTCGATTAAATCGTTCCTTGCAAGAAAATAAACAAGAGATCTTCGTTATTATCGATGTGTATGAATTTTGCGACCACTGTCTTTCAGTTTATTTAATAGCGACAAATACATCGTGTTTTACGCCATAGTCTTTTAATTAACAGAGCATTCACACCACACCAATCCATCCAAATGCGAACGAAGTAAATAAACGCGACTAATTATCAATCACACAAACGACAAGCATAACCGAACCAATAAACAAAACAAAAACAATACAGGAGAGGAATGGAAAGTCTTTACAGTTCCTCGTTCATAAGTGAGTAACTTGACAAAATTGTAATATCTCTGTAAAACCAAATAAGGTTTTTACCTTAAACAATTTTTACCCTGACCCTAAAATTCTACAAGTAATCATCGAGATTGAGACATCGCAGTATCACTGCCGATCGTGCACTTATGGCATCCGGTGCATTATTTGGGTATAGGCTTCAGTATAATCAGCTGTTGGTAATCTAGTCTCTGAAGAGTCCGTTCCGCACTCTATCCCCCGTGGGGTTGTTCCGTGGATTCGTCGCTATCCAGCCTAGAACCAGAAAATTGTTAGAAAAAAAACAAAGCTTGCGAAGCTAACGAATAAAAATGAATAACATACATTGCATCAATAGCGCCAAGGCAAAAACTCTGAAAAAATAATACAACATCGTAAATCACCAACATGGAACTAGTGGAGTCAAAATTTTCATAATTTTCTCAGTCCACTCAATAAAAGTTTTTTCGAAATATATAGTTAATCAACTACCGGTACTTAATTAAGGAGAATTGTTTTCAACGTACCAGACAATCGAATTCGTCCGGGTAGGTGCAAGTGACTGCTGGATTGACGCCAGCGCATACGTACTAGAATGAGAAAAATCTTTCGTTTAGAATACTTACAGCCACCAGCATTGGCAAAAAAAAGACTTTCTTTACGTCTGCATGTGCTCCAGAGAACTGGTAGCAGATAGTGACAAAAATGGTGAACATCAAGTAGAGCTTCATGATGCTGCAACGTGATCTGATTACCAGTTAACCAGCGGATATAGTTTCTTTTATAGAAGGTGTGATCGAGGTAATCTCGAAATCCGATTTCCTGGTTCCTTCATTGATATTTGCATTTAAGCCAGTTAGACCTTAATCCACTGCACACATCTGTGCAAATAAAAAATTGAGGAAACCGTAGAATGCGGTTGATGCAGATGACCGATTGCGGAATATGCGGGCCTGGGTGATTATATTTTTCCAATCATCATATCGCTCTGTAAAGATCGATGAGGGATCTCGAGTCTCATCATACACCTGTGCATATCGAGAATCAAGTGAATGTGATCCATTAATCATAAACTCAAAACGTACTCATCATGGTGTCGATAAGGCTTTCATATTGAACGAGTCATTCAATAAGCTTGCTGGGCCAACGAGCAATAAGATCATCATGATTATCCTAATCCATGAAGGAACTAAATGTCATAAAAACTGCTCCATCAAATAAAAAAATCATCCAGCAAAATTGTGTTGATTCGAGCCGGTTAAATAACTTCCTAATTGTGCATTGACTCCGATCAGTCGAATAATTCACATCCAACCATGAACGAACCTGCATTAAGTATCAACGCAACTACCAACATCTGTGAATAATTTATCTTCTACTAACTAGAGCGAAACTACACGATCAACCAGGAGACTCAAATATTTAGGGAATAAAGAATAAATCAAACTTGATTTTGTGTGGCATGATTCTTAAATCAGATCTGGATAGAAATTCTGATGTTTCTTGCTGTTCGGGTTGCAGGTAGTATTGTCCGAAAACCTTCCATCCAACGATCCAGGCTGGAAAGACTAGAGTAATATAGAGGACGTAAAATTCCCTATGCAAAATACCGGCCGTTCCAGCATCGCGTGTGTACCATATGACATCAACTTACGTAACGAGAATTAATTTATTGATTGATGATCGAAATTGGGAACGCAGCTGCGGGGTCAAAGCACGCTCTCAACTATTTGTTCTCCCATTATTTTCTCAAGCGTGTCTTCCAAAACCCAAAAAACGTTTATGTGATGACAAGCCACAAAAGAGATGCCTGCATACGATTTATGATATGAATTTGGGCATATTAAACATGAATTTGGGCAATGTCGCTATTCCTACAACAATGGAACATACTAGACAATAAAGCGATACAGCGTATGATGCTTGCCACTTGCATTAACACGAGCGAGACTACCGGCTTCGTATAAATCCGCATGGAATTTTTTGTAGAAGCATTTATCGGTACACTCGTTATTATCCCCGTTATCTCGGTTAGACTCGGTTCCGAAATTATGTCCCAACATATCGTGGTGTGTGCAAACTTGGCATCAGATACATCGTAACGATTTCGAGTCCTCATTCGCAAATGATAAGAAAATTCAGTACATTTTTGTATGAAGTGTCTAAGAGATGGTGTAAAAATTTCACGACCATTAGGAAGTTGGTTATCGAACAATTAACAGTAATAAATTAAATGTAGTCAAATGTAGTGTTGTGGAAACTGGTATAACTTTTCCGATAAGTGTTTTTTTACCTCTCAATTTATTAATATCCATAATATACTGAAAGCAACGGAAACACAACGAAGTTTGTGAATATCATTTTTTTGGATGTATTTAAAAATGTGTCCTTGCAAAAATGTTAATTTTTTTATAACGAGGTTCCTAAGCGTCGTAAAAATTTTACACGCCTCTTAAATACAAAAATATACTTTAATTTTCAGAATTTTACTGTAGATTGTGATCGAAACTTTTAGCTGATACGTGTACACACAGAGCTACTCTGAGCGCAAAAATAACGGGATGATCAATGAAAAGTTAGAATAAATTCTCATTCGAATTCTCTATGCAAACATTGTATTATATTTTTCGTATTTACAGTAGACCATATTTTCAATTGATAAGGAATTCGTGTTGAGGAATTTTGTAGCATACCTAAGAAATATTGATTCTAGTTTCTTAAGCCTAGAAATTTCATTGATTTGAACTGAAAATAAACCGTAAGAAGACGTTGAATGATGAAGAATTTTTTTTTCCATTATTTTATCAATCATCGAAAGGACAAAGTGCAGCAGTGATGTCGAAACCATAAACTCCTAAGAATGCAAGTTGTCAACGCGAACCACGCAGCCTGGAGGATCTCCATTTCTACCTGCTTTCGCTGACAAGGTTAGGATCTTCGGACGTTGCTCCCGTCTGGCTGCAATGGAGGAATTCATACAGAAAAATATTCACACTTGCTGAGCAAACGAAAAAAAATACATACGTCTTCAGAACGCTCGCGCAATATACCTGAAAAAAAACGCGATAAAAAATTATCAATTGCTGATAACAAAATTATTCAATACGTGAGCAACGCTTCTTCTGTACACGCAGGGTCATTCAAATTCTACTCCTTTGGGCCCTTTAACCCCAGAACGGTAACCTTATTATTTTTTACCCATTCCGCCTGCACTCTTAAATGACCGCAATTTTGAAAAATTCATATCTCCCGAAAAATTCGACAAAAAAGTTCAACTTGGTCTCATTATTTTCGTTTTTTGATGCAGGATCACGTGAGCCCGAGGCAATTTTGGTTGGAGTAAAAAAATTAGTCAATAATGCGATAAAAATATGAAAACGGGAGAACGAATGGTGAAAGGGCGCGGGATTTAAGGTCGGGATTGGGGGTCGTTTTTAACCGCCGATTACCGTTTTAGGGTTAATTTTATTTTCCAAATGAATTCTTGGAGACAAGTTTGGTCGAGAGTTTGGTATCTTGAAAAAAAGGTATCAAGTTCGACCTCCGGCATATGGCAAACTCCAGTGGCCAGAAGTGTGCTATGCCGAAGGAAAAATCATTTTGCAACTTACAATGCAGGAGGCGGGTGAATTTAACGTACAGATAACCGGTGGATCCGTGCCTCCACACGTCATCGGCTGTGTTGAAATATTGATCAGTGCGAAAGATTGAAAAATAACAAACTGACACTTGATCGAAGAACTTGACTCACCGTTCCTCCATCTACTCCAGGAAATTCGTAGCAACTAGCTAGTAAGACGACAAGCAACAAGTGGATCATCATAGTGAGGCTGTGCTAAACTGTATTGTGATTTCTAGCCAACCAGCAGCTTAATATATACCCCGGGAAACGAATTTTCTGACCCACAATTAGTCAGACTTTAATAAATAAGTAAAGTCTTGTTTGATTCAAAAACAATGGTGTGATGTATTAAAAATTGACGAGAAGAAACGACATTTGACAATGACAGAAAACAGCTGAACAAACATGCTCGCTGACGCCAATCATTATTGTTTTCCTCCAGACAAAGAGGTGTGCCAATTAAAAAAGTTTAATGGCATCCACAAACTCGTTCACGCGGCAACAAATAATGACCCTTCCTCGACGGAATATTTCAATGTGCACAGGAGCACACTATGGGAAATGGAAACATATACGTGTGGAGGTATGAAAGTTTAGTGCCTTGGCAACAGCGGTGACTAAAAATAGTATATTACGTACCTATGGAGGAAAAGTAGACTACTTCAAACCGCGGGCAGAATTGTCAGCCGAGCCGAAGGTGTTTGAGGTAGTCTAGTTAAACTCCCATGGTGCGTATACGATTTTACAGTCCGACGTAGGCGGAAAGCGCCACTGCGCGGGCCGAAAGTTGCCCGGAGGGCTGTAAAATAGTTTTTTCGCGAAAAAATCGAATTAAAAACTTCGACCCTGAGATGCCGAATCAACGAAACAAGTTTTCGTAGTTCTGGCTCGCTGTCGGTTCAAAATGGATAATATTTATTTATTTAATCGTGGCATTGCATGTCAAAGTTAATATTTTATTATTAACATAACATCAATAAAATAGTAACAATAAAATGGGATGATTCGCCGAGGTATGATTCAAATGATTCTTTATTTGTTCGAATAAACTAATGAAATGGAGTTGATCAGATTCCACCACGCCATTAGCCACACGTTGTTGAAATTCCAATTGGCTCCACCAGGTTTTCGGATCATCGCTTCCAAACCAAATAAGAAGAAGGAAAAAAGCAGTCATGAAATTCTCACCCAAACTTAACGATCGAATCGGAGGCAATAAGCCTGCAAAATAAATATTCTGTTAGTCACAGCAATGTAAAGAATCAAATTGGCATTAAAATCATCACAGATGTTGGCACAACGAGTGCAACGAACCAAGCAACGTATCCCGGTTCTGCCTTGGCAGGAAATAGGTGGATTGGTCCCCGGACAAACGAGTGGTTCATCCTAAAATCGAGAGTGACTAGTAGAAAGCGAAATATCGTACTTGAACGGTTGGTGAACACAAATAAATGAAATACACACCTGCGATGTTCTTTGTAAGCAGTATGCCTGGAAAAATTGATGAGAAAAGTGAGGTAGTTGAGTCGAATGCTGATCAGGATATTTGTCAACATTAAACCAACGTTTCCAACCAACGCAAGCAGGATCAGATTGGCTCCATAGATAATTCAATCGAATACAGACATTTTCTAAAGACTTTAAATTCCACGCTATTTTTTTTTTTTTTTTTGCTTCTTTTAACCCGAGAACGGTAACCTTTTTTTTCACCTATTCCGGTAAAATTCAGCAAAAAAAGTTCAACCTGAGCTCATCCTGTTTGTTTTATAACGCAGGATGACGTGGGCCTGAGCAATTTTCCAACTGGAAAAATGAGTCATTGCGGGATTTAAAGTTTCCTGGGGTCGTTTTAACCCTAGGTTACCGTTTCAGGGGGGGAGCAAGGATCCGAAACGTTTGCAAAGAAAAATACATAAAATCTGCAAAATGATGTTATTCGAGATTAATCCGGCATCAATCTGACACTGATGAGTCGTGCAATAAAAAGAACAAAGTTACAGCGTACAGCGCAATCTATAGCTCTGGAGTATGGACAAACGACGACAGGATCGGGTCCCGGACATTCGTACTTCAGCTAAAAAATAATGGACAGTTAATAAAACAAACAATTGGCAATTGGCGAATTGGCTAAAAAAACAACTTAATTCACCTGTGGCTCGATCTTCATGCTCCGGCAGCTACCGACTATCAAAATAGTGACTAACAAGTAAAACTTCATGGTGAAGCTATGCTAGAACTTTCGATTCCTAGGTTTCATGGCATCGTTATATATGGAGAGCCTCGTGTCGAAATTCAATGTGACCAGAGCTTATTTATTTCACGTGATCGTTCTGTGATACCGGAATATTTAAAGGGCAGCCATAACTTATCCAAGTTGTCACTGCCAACAACCCCCCTTTCTGCCGCATTGCCCTACCTTGACTATTTAGGATAACTGTAGAAATTCCACTAGTTACGCGTCAGTAAATATTATTGTCATATCCAGCATGTGCTTCCTTTGTGAATTTTGCTATTTGATCTTGACACTTACGTCAGTAGACATTTTCAACACAAGCTGTCACAGGCGGACAATGGCAACAGCGTCAATTTCATTCTGGCGATGTTACACATGCAGGGAAAGTCGTAAATATTTTCTTACGGGCTCAGTCTATATGTTATTTTTCAAGATAAAGTGTTGCGTCACATACGACACTTGCGATCGGTATTCGGATGGTAATAGGACGCCGTATAAGCGACGTGATTATTATCATGGAAAGGGTACTCTTGGCTTTCGACACGTGTCAATGATGAAAAGGGAACTCTGCAGGTAGAATAACTTTTTCCGTTAGTTCTTTTAAGGGCTCATGCTCATTTATTGTCCATATTACATCAACGCGAATTCATTTATTCAAGCAGCAAACATTCATTAACAGATTTCCTGTTTATCTGCAGATTTTCAAGACAAACTCGTTTTTTTTTCGTTTTTTTTACGCTCCGGCTCTTTCTGTCTGCCTTCAAGCATCTCAAGTTTTTTTTGTAGCCACTTTTACAGACAAGGCGCCTTCCTATGCATCAAGGAGCAGGCCCAACCTGTGGCCATATTGTCCCGTTGAATCTGACTCTGCTTTCCTTGCATCTCATTTTCCTCCTAATGTAAAAGCGTCTGCAGCATTGATGATGTCAACAATGCATTCTATTTCCGATCTCCATCGAACGATTCGGAAACAGTATATTTGTCTTTTGTGGTAGTGCGTCGTTTCAACTGCTTATGCGGGTCTCTGGAAGGTAATTAAATATTAACGAGGGAATACAAGGTCTTGAAGGCAATTTGTGGTGCATTTCTAGTTGAATCGTTCAATGGATTGAAAAAAAATCGACAATTCTTTTCTTTTTTTTTTTTTATCTGTATGAAAGTCTCTTTCCGAGAGAGTAGCCAATTGCATTGAAAAAATGTGTGTTTTCGATGAAATCATTCGCGAAGGGAGCCTAACAATCGTTGGACCCTCAAGCTCCGGAGTCAATGATACAAAATGATGTAAACTTTTTTTTTGGCTTCAGAAATCTGGGATCGGCAACAGAAAACTAAATTTTACACAAACCTGAGCTCTTGCAGCAGTTTCGCAAAATACCTGAAACATATTGGAAAAATAGTAATCATCAGACGATTGCCCAAGTATGAGAAGAACCGAAAGTGAAGCAACAAACCTTGCAGTAAGAAACTTCATTTGATGGACAAATCATAGGTGGGCTAGTGTTTGAACATTGATACGTTAGGATCGGTGGATGAACCTGCAATTAAGATCGCCGTAAAAAGAATGACTGCAATTTTTTTTTTTAAGTAGAAAATGGAGCAATAAAAAACTAACGTACCTGTTTGGCTCTCACAAACGCACAGTAACCCTGAAAAAATGAGATTTCGTTATCTAAAGTCCAAAAACTTTCAGAATTTCAAAAAAAAACAAAATCAATCAGTTTCTTGATGGAAAATTGAGACGAAAAAGCTTCAGGAGAATTTTCATTTATTCCAACGTACCGCACAATGAATAGCATTCCCGTGGGGGCAGTTTACAACAGGCGAGGTCCTTGGACAAGCGCGGGCCTAAAAAATAAAATAAAAATGGATCAAAATCTGATTTCCGTACGAGGAGGAAAGGTATTAACAAACTTTTCACAAACCTTAAATTCTTCATCAGCCAAACATATCTGGAGAGCAGCGAACGCCAAAGTAACCAACAGCCACAATTTCATTCTGTCGCTTTTTGAGAAAATTCAACCGATCCTTGATTACGAACTTGTTCCGATCTTCGCTCTCAGGAGTCTCATTTATATGCAACTTCATGTTCGCAGAAATGTTTAATTATCATTGTATTTACTTTGCACAGCGAAACGGATACAGTTGATTGAATACGGTGGTGTGCTGACGGAACTTTCTCAATTCGAAAAGTACAGGAAATAAATTGTGTCACTGCACCAAAAATAACGAGCGGTATCTCTTCATGAATGAGGTGAGTGCGCAAATACAACATTTGCTGTCCGCAACGAGAAATGGATTGTATTAAGTACATGGATTTTACTCGATGTTAAAAAATCGTTTCAAAAAGTCTCTTTCCCATATAAATTTTGGCTGTCGACTCTAAGGAACGACTCCATAACATTAACAACGAATGTTAAAATCCCGTTGAGACGCTTTTTTTCGTAATTAATACAAAAACTAAAAAAACGTCCAGGGAAAAATTCATGGATTCTAAAAAAATATCGTTTTACTGTCCTGATTGACAATAAAACGATAACCTTATTTTTTTTACCTAATATTCCGGTAAGCTGGGCTCATGAATGATCGCAATTTTGAAAAATCCATTTCTTTCGTAAAATCTCACGCGAGCCTGGGCCATTTTGCTTCAAGTCAAAAAATTAGTCTAAAATGCAATAAAACGATAAATAAAAAAATATAAAAAATACAGGAGAACGAAGGAAGAAAGGGGAGAGGCGCGGGATTGACAGTCGCCTGGGGTAATTTTTGACCCCAGGTTACCGTTCTAGGTTTAAATATTAAATAAAAATCTCGGGATGATTATTATTGCGTTGCATTAAATGTTCCCAGAAGCTTTTTGCATCAGAAGATTTTGCAGTTCGATGTTCGTGAACGCTTAACCTCTCGACAACCTCGCGGAGCAATAATTGGAAAAACGAAACAATCATTTTTCTCGCCGCTTACAATAAATTCCATCGAATTGAAAAGTCTCCATACGATCGCGCTTTTTCACTGGTGGCGCCATCATCCGAATTTGTTCGTACTACACGCTCGCAAACAGTACAGAGTTGGTAAAGCCAAACTGTATACTATTTTCTTCCGTCTCCTCTCAATAATCGATGACAGCGTCCATAATAATAATAACAATAAGAAAAGTCACTCACCACCACGGCTTATGACCCAAGGCACCCATGAAAATAAAAGTTGACCCTACAATCTCTCTGGTGAATTATTGTGAAGCGATAATGTGTTTGAGCGATCGAAAATTTAGCACGCACTGCACATAACGCAGTAAAATAAAACATTGATCGATAAGTGTGACGTGGCTCGAGTGCAAAAGCGAAACAATCGCGACCAGTCATGTGATTTCCCACAAAGATCTTTACAAAATATATAATAAATAGTAAAAAATAAAAAACGACGAAAATTTGGAATAAAAAACAAAATCACGAAAAATCTCCGCGTTGAGTGTAATCGAAAAAACAGTTTTTACAATATGCCGAATTCGATGGATACTAATCATAACCCCAAAGCA
Source organism: Hyposoter didymator (assembly GCA_037952995.1). Classification (NCBI taxonomy): domain Eukaryota; kingdom Metazoa; phylum Arthropoda; class Insecta; order Hymenoptera; family Ichneumonidae; genus Hyposoter; species Hyposoter didymator. The sequence goes on from JBAJMU010000011.1 coordinate 2,739,540, forward strand.
CGACGAAGAAATGTCAACGAAGAATCAAAATCAAAAGTCGATTTCGAACTATTGGAGAATGAAAAAAAATCCAATTTCGAGGATTCCAACGGTGGATTCTCCAACGGTAGAGTACCCCGTGTCCCATCCCTCACCCAATTCGATTCATCGACCAAAGAAATTGACGATAATTCATTTAACGAGCAAGACAAATTGCTTGACCAACATTCGCTGAACAATGAAACCTCCGATTACGAAGCAACCAACAAAATCCTTGCGATACACAAAGCCCTGGAGAGCGAACCTTCTCTGAGCGAATTGAGGTTGCTGGGTTGCGGCGAGCAGGGACTCGTCAATGGTAAGTTTTTGACGACTCTCTTTGATCCTGTGTTAGCCGTTCGAGGGACCACCTGCTAAAGAGCATATTGGGTCAATCTGACCCGGGGAGTTTTTCAAATCGTTTTCACAGTAAATCGTCCATATACCATGGTGCTGAATTTATTTTTCGTCAAAAATGTAAATTAATTGCCGAAACATTGATTCCCGTCGAATGCCCAACAATTGGTGAAAAAAAAATGTTCGGGTCAAAATGACCCGAGTGTGTACTCTAAGGGTAAATTGCATTTTTTTCGAAAAACAGAACAATATAAGTATTTCGTATAATTTGGATAATAAAAAAAGCCTCGGGTCAGATTGACCCGAGATGCACGCATAGGAGGTGCCCAATCGGAGGGTTAATATCAAAGTAAGCGTTTACTAAGTTTTAAGTCTCCAAGTCACAAGGATGATCTCTAGATGATACCAGAAGGAAACTGTGGCCGAGGCTCCTGGGACTGGAAAACGACCAGGATAGCGACCAATCGTTAGACATTACTAACACTCGAGTGCCTGATGACGTCTATCAACAAATTTTAAAAGACGTTGCACGCAGCGGAGGTCATCTTTCTGCGGGAGCTTCGGAGTTGGAGTTGGAGAAGTTCCAGAGTGAAATGACGCAATTAATTTGCTGGGTACTTCATCGACATTGCCGCTTGAAGTTAGTAATGTCATTGCGTTGTAAAATCCTATTTAATTCGTCCAAGAATTGATCATTTGTAAAGACTGAATAATCAGTCGAGTGCAAAACAAAGTCGGGGCGTAATTTTGACGAAATTCTGGCTTTTCGTGAGCTGAGCTCATGATTCTTATCGAATATTTCATCAGGACAATAAAACGATATTTTTTTAGGATTCAGACACAGAATCGATACGAAAATTGTCTTTGGTTTTTTAATTGAAAACCATGAATGAAAAGAAAACGTATTGGTCGCGTTGGAGCCCACGTTGGGGAGTTCACTGTCATTATTTATTGCCATTGAATTATCTGAGAAAACTATGCCACTGAAGTTCGCAACTTTGAGGTGCAACGAAAAATACGTTTTTCTATTAATTGTTTGTTCAATTTAAAATACCATGACAATTTTCGCACCGATTTTCTCTTTGGATCCTAAAAAAAGTTCGTTTTCTTGTCCTGACGAAATATTAAATAAGAATCACGAGCTCGGCTCAAGAAAAAACAGAATTTCGTTGCATTCCAACGATGCAAACTTCAACGTCGTGAGAAAACGCCAATTTTTCATTATTATCTTTTCTATGGCTTGTAGTTACTATCAGGGCTACAACGACATTGCTGCAACGGTTTTGTTAGTGATGGGTCTCGAACGAAGTTTACGAATCCTCGAGCGAATATCCCTCGATTTCCTTGAACGATTCATGGAGAGGACAATGGAAAAAGTCAATCAAGAACTGTTCTACATTTTCGCTCTGTTGCATCGCATTCATCCCATGCTCCTGGTCCATCTTGAAAAGTGAGTTTTCTAACAAAATCGACACAGAGTTTGTTTCCTTTTAATGGCTTCGGAAACTGTACGAGATCTCACAAAACTCGTGATGTTTGCATTTTAGCGTCGAGCTGTTTCCTCACTTCGCACTGGCCGAGTACACGACTTGGTACGCTCACAAATACGCCGAGAACCGGAAACTTCTTCACAGACTTTTCGATTTCTTTCTCGGGAGTCCGCCGCTCATGCCGCTCTATCTCAGTACAGTTATCGTTGCCCATCGCGACACGGAAATCTTCAACACAACCCCGGATATGGGACACACCCATAAAGTGCTGTGTACGGTGAGAAGAATCGCCAAAATAATTCGCAAATACCTCCATTTTCTGCCAAATAGACATTTTGAAAAAACGTTAACCCTGGAACCTGCGGTTCTCCCTTCGTTTTCCCGTTTTTAATCCTTTTACCGTATTTTTGACAATTTTTTTAACTCCAAGCAAAATCGCCCAGGCTCACGTGATCCTGCATTAAAAAACGAAAAAAATGAGCCCAAGTTGAAGTCGTTTCGTTAATTTTTACCGGAGATATGAATTTTTTCAAAATTGGGGTCATTTAGACCCCAGGTTATCGAAATGGGTCAAAAAAATGAGGTTCTTGGGTGAATAATTTATTGATAATTGTGAAATTCGAAAAGAATACAATACCATTTCGTTGTGTTCATCAATCCTCGCTGAGAACATTCGCATATTGCTCGCAAAAGATCGCACTTGACCTTCTTAATGTCAAACTTGATAGTTGCCTCTTCCATCATCGAAATATAACGAGAAAGAATTTCAACGATAATTATTCACGGTAATTACCGTGGGATCAACAATTTTTCGTGGATTCACAGCGAAATTTAATGCAGAGATATTTATAATAATAATCCAAGAATTTCAAAACGAAAATTTCACCGCCCGCTTGACAAAGAATGAGATTCGAGGAGAATAAATTTGTTATTTTTCTAGCTTCCGGATGACTTGCCGTTCGAGAAGCTGCTGATCGAGGCGAAGGAGCTCTACGACGAGTATCCACCGGAATCGATAATAAACGATGTGCGTGATTTTGACAAAAAACGTCGTTGCAAGGAACAAGAGTGGAAAGCAAAAGCAGAAGCGAGTCGTAAGGAACGAGAACGTCAGCGAGGTTTGAAGGTCGCGATTCCCAGTCACAGGACCATCCCGTATCCGCGTTTGCGAAGCTACAGCACGATAACCGTAGTAACTATTCTCGCGATTGGTATATACGCTTTTTTCAAAACGGGCACAGTCCTCAACTGACACTAACTCAAAACCGGAAAATCTTCGATACTTGCCTTACTCCCGAATTCAATTTTTTCCTACTCCTCGCTATCGAAGGCAAACGGGAAGAAAAACAAACAAAAAATATTGCTACTGTCTCTCATTTATACAAAGAAAAAGAAGCGAGAGAATGGAGAAAAAATCGAGAAACTCGGTTCCGATTCTCCGGAGGCAGGTGCGTCGTTTATTAACTGTTTTTTTTTTTTTTTAATAATTNTTAACTGTTTTTTTTTTTTTTTTAATAATTGCTACCAGAAATCTACAAACAAAGAGGAAACTCGTTTTTATTTATTTTTTCAATATTTTCTATCATTCCTGTCGAGTCTGCGCCAGTTTCCTACGTTATTTATTTTTATTCTTGTTTTTTTTTTTTTATGCCGACCAAATCCTCGCAGAGGCCGCGTCGCGCGAGAAGAAATATATAAATTATTTATACGAAAGATATAGATCATGCTAGACGTGAAATCGGAGTTTGTGTCGTTGGAATGCACCGAAAATCCTTTTCCAAATGGCGAAGGACACAAATCCGTGCACAGAAAGAAAAGAATACAAAGAGTCGGTGGAAAAATGTTTCGACTGCAAATTTCGACTAGAAAAATTTTGAAAGGCTTTTCGAAGTAACTCGCAGCGATATGAAAAGTGATTGAGCGTGAAAGTTTGCTCACGTGCGAATAGTGTAGAATGTGTAATTAGTGTCGTACTGCAATATGAAAGAAAAAAATAAAAGGAAACTATGTAAATCGAAAACCGGAAACGGATCCAGAAGAACGCCAAGTCACGATATAAATTCTTGTACGAAAATGTGAAAAAAATGGAAATTTTGAATTCCTCGTTAAGGCTCAGCAGTTGAAAAATGATTCGAAAACCACGAGAATCCGTGGTGACGAGATTTTCAATTTTTTGCTTAAAAAAAATCATTTTTTTTCGTTTTCGTAAAGAATTTATATTTTTTACACACACAAAACTCGAAATAAATAATATATATGAAATATATACACATAGCTTTTACGGTATACACAACCAAATGGATCGGTTGATGAATAAAAGGATAAAAAATTGATTTTTCAATAATATCGATTTATTTATTCAGCAATCAACGATTTAAATCTTAATTCTTCTCTTGCTCGTTGATCGAATCGTTGGGATCGACCGTATCGAGCTAAATCCATTTAATATTAATATCACAATTATCCAGATTCTTTACAATTACACCGTGTGATCGATCCGTCGGTTGTAAGGACACGAGAATTATAACTTGGAAGCAAATTCACGAGAACCTCTGTTTTCGTAACGACCGTCCGAAAAATTACGATAACAGAGGTTCCTTCGTTTTTCGTGAAATTTCAACAAATAAAACGTCCAGCAGAGTTCCTGCCGAGCCTGCAACCAACGGATCATCTTGAACCACGTAGAGAGCCTCTATCAATATCTTAATTTATTAATTCAAAGGTCGCTCAACGCCGAAACGCAAAAATATCTGGAAAAAATGAATCAACTTAATGGCGTTTCGGGGCTGATGCTTCTCGTTCTTTTTCAAAATCTCTCCTCAAGTCAATCAACTACTCTATTTACAAAGCGATACGTAAATTTACTAAATTTTGAGAAAACGCATGGATTCTTAAATTCAAGAGCACACGAAATCGCGGTTGTACGTTGACAGCTGGAGATCCAACCGATAGAATGTGTCTAGAAAAAAATATCTATGAATTGAGCTTCGGAGACGAAGTGATCTCGGAGTTTTGCGACTCCAAGGAGCTCTGCACTTGAATTTTATCCCTTTGAACGGTAAAGTTATTTTTTTTTTCACATATTCCGATAACCTGGGGTCTAAATGACCCCAATTTTGAAAAATTCATATCTCCGGTAAAATTCAACGAAAAGGCTTCAACTTGGGCTCATTCTTTTCGTTTTTTAATGCAGGATCACGTGAGTCTGGACAATTTGGCTTCGAGTCAAAAAATTAGTCAAAAATGCGGTAAAAGGATTTTAAAATCGCCCGGGGGTGTTTTTGAGCCGAGGTCACCGTTCTAGGGTTAATTATTCAAATGTCGTTTTTGAAGGGAAATAATTGGACAAACGTTATTGCAAAAAGCTTCAGAATTTGGAGGGAGGATAAAAATAATCTATAAATAGTTTGATCCTGCGATTTGAGGGTAGCAAGTTGTTTGTTACCCCGAGTGACTAGGTTCCGGGCGTTAATATCGTTTTAATGTAATTGAGAACTGCGGAATTTCGGAGAATCTCCATATGATTGACGCCGGTGAATTTCTCGTGATATATTTTTTGTTTCTGTTGGTTTTGCCAGTGGAGACAGCCCTCGAGACTTCGGACATTGACCGTGCCATCACCGTCGCCCGTTATCAGTTGCGGATAACCGTCGACCGTCACTCCGGACTTGTAATAAAGTCTGCGATCAAAAAGTCTCGTAAAATTTTTTTTTCCCTCCAGTAATTCGTCAAAAATGGGGAAAGAAATTTTTTAACGAAATTTCTGAACCTGGCGACTCGTCAAACTCTTCGCTGATCGAAAAAAAACTGCCAGGGCGAAAAATTTGCGTATCGTTTGCTCGAAACGTGCGTACCTTTCGACGGTGGGAACGTCGACACCGTGAAGACAATGAATTTCGACGCCGGGGGCTCTGTAATCCAACTGGAACTTCTCAGTGTCTTTGCGGAATTCCCAACCGTTGGGCACGCCGACGTCACTGCAAGAAAAATCGAGAGAAACGATTGGATGAGGAGGAAGCATTTTTGAAAAAGTTTTATCACGTCACAGCGACTCGAAATCGATTTTCAGGGAAAAACGAATTAAGGGAACAAATTTCATGTTTTCTACGATTTTATATTTTTTCAATCATCATCGGAGGTTCTTACTCGAAAAAGTCTTTCAGTTCCAACATCGTGTAGTTTTTCTGTTGAGTTTCGACCAAAACTTCAGTTTCTTTCCAAAATAGTTTCGATGGGAGCAGCCAGCCCAAACTTGGGCACGTGATTTGTTGGTTTTTTAAGGTACTCTCGCGCAAGACGTACGTGCCCAGATCGTCACCTGCGAAAAACCAAAATTTCTCATTTTACGATTTTAACGAAGAAATTTCGATAAATTGTTTCGGCAAAAATGGGGGCGAGTTGTAAAATGGAGAATAAAGGGTCTTACCGATTGCAAAAACTTTGAGAGCCTTTACCGAACCACCCCAAACTGCTCCCAGTGTCACGAGGCAATTGATATACTGATTTTTCCATTTCTGGCTCTGACGTTGTAGAAATATCATGGACATTGGACCTCCCATGCTATGAGCTATCAGAGTCACTGGCTGAGCACCATTTATCAGGTAAGTCTCCTCAACGAGTTCTTTCAACTTGACGAAATACTGCTCGTTCTCGTCTAGAAAAAAAGACCTGGAGCTCTGTGAGATTGCAAAATCACTGATGCACTTTAATTGCTGGAAAAAGAATTCTGCTGCACGAAAACTTGAGGTGGCAAGAATTTGTGTCTTCGTGGCCCAGCGGCGTTCCTCACAATAATTCTGGATTATTTTTTTTCTCAAAATATGACTCGTTATCTTCGATTCCGTGCAAATTGAATGTCGATACCTCAATTGGTATTGAAATGTCGTTGAAACAAACAAAGAAAAACAGATTTTCAAAATTTCTTGTTTTTCAGACTCTAGTTTATCAATCGCACTGCCTTATTCCCCTCGACCGGAAATTAAAGACTATGAAAGAGAAAGTCCATGTGGAACGAGCTTAATGAATCTTAGAACCAGAAATAACTGTCAAAAATTGAATTTTTCTTGTTTAACCCACCACACGAGTGCAAATTTGCACCCATCGCGAATACTTGAGGTGGATAGAACTTTAGTCTGCATGGCCCAACGCCTTTCCTCATAATCATTCCGCATTATTTTTTTTCTCAAAATATGACTCGGTATCTTCAGTTCCGCGCAAATTAAATGTCGATGCCTCAATTAATATTCAAATGGCGTTAAAACAAACAAAAAACAGATTTTCAAAATTTCTTTCGTGATTTTGACAATTTTTTGCGAAAAATCTTGTATTTTTTGATTTTCTAATGATCGTAATCGATTGCCCAGGATTCGCTAGCCCTAAAAAGTACCCCAAGAGTTTCTCATCCGTACAAACGTCGCTGAGACAGAACGTTTTGAAAACTCAAAGTGCAAAATTTCACCCACGTGGTGAGTAATAATTCGATAAACAAAAGGAAATAAATGAATATTGGAAACATTTCGTACTTGGAGCCTTGCGGAAGTCGTAAGGAGCACCACGTAACGACAGATTCCTTATGTAGCCCAAATCACTGACAAGCATGTTGCCAATGTCCTTGAAATACGATCCGGGATACGCTCTGCTTGGGTCCAAATATTCGACGACTGTGGGATCGCCCCATCCTGGCATTCGAATCTCAACGCCATCTGGATTTTTCGTCGTACGCGTCACGTTGTCGTAGAGCAGTCGCATGTTGTCGATCTAAAAACGTATTGCCCACGCGATATTATGAAAGAAAATAATTCATATTTCCATATAGAATCGATCGTATTTGGGTCATCGTAAAAAAAAACAAAGAAACGATTACGATTTCCCTCTCTCGTTATTCACAAACTTCGTTTTCTTTTACGATTTTCAAACGCTCCATTCTTGATTTTTTTTTTTTGCTCCGATGAATTATCGAGAAAATGTAAAAAAGGAATTGGATCGGAAGCATCGTTGGAAAAGCAACGAAATTGAAATTTTTTCAACGTCGCAAAGGCAATTTTTTTCATTTCACCAAAAATTCAGAAAAAAGTGTAAAAATGACGGAAAACAAAGTTTGGCAACGATCTGAACTGTGAAAGTGATTTTTTAAGGGAGTTTTGAATATATTACGAAAAATTCCACGACTTCCGGTATGAAAACAAAAAAAACAAATTTGAGGGAATGGGAACTCGGAAAACACAAGGAAATGTGGATTTTTAATTTATAAAATATGATTTTTCACTGACCCAGCAATCGATAATAACAGGCACGAGGAGCTCCAAGTTTAGCCAAATGTTGAAAAAATCTGGCGATGTTTTTCCACACACATAATGAACGGACGCGGTTTTGTTGAGTTTTGCTTCAACCTGACTGCCCCCATCGCCTGGCACTGTAAACATCGTTGTATTTCGATATTCCTACACGATCGTTTCGAACAATGATTTTCAAAAAATTGAGAAATAAAAAAAATTCGAAGCATTGGTGAAAAAACAGCTCGACCGAGAAGATTCGGATTTTTCTATATTTTCGAAAATAGAGTTTCGAGATAAAAACATACTCACCAAAAATAACGGGGCTTCTTTGTTTTCCCCGGAAACGCCAGGTGACAGCGGGATAGACGATGCACAGTAGTACGATGAAGAAAACAAGAGTGTGGCGCATAGTGAAAATAGATTTTTTTTCTCCCAGCAGCAGCAATCGGATGAGGGAGCAATTTGATTATCGAATTAATAAAAATACGAGACTCGCAGTGACGCAGCGATAATGAAATGAGCTGAACAGAAAATTGGAGAAAAAAAAAAGGAAATTCTGACTTGCTTAACGAGAGAGATAAAGAAAATAATTTGAAATAGGAAATTTAGGACGCTTGGTCGTTCGAGTAACGCTGGGACGACGCGTTCGTACACACTGGCTGACTGTCATCGGGCACATGCTAACGAAAACAGCTGATGACGCATGAGAAAAAAAAAGACAACAACGAGGCTCGTCAACGGTCTCATTGGTGTCCCTTGGATGGCGCCAGCATCGTGTTTATCGACGCGGACACCGAGAGTCCAACTGACCAATGATAGTCCCGAAATTTCCTTGTTTTTCGCATCGTTCGTGTTACGAATCCAACGAGAGTCGCGCGCGGAGCTTTCCTCACGTTTCCACATGAGTAAACATCGCATTTGTTTGTGTTTGAAAACGCCCGATTCGAAATTGCGCGTCTAATTTGACAATTTCGCCATCAAAGTTACGAACCACGTGATTCGTCGTTGTACAGAAATTGCCATGCGATGTTTACGATGTTTTATCGCGAAACGCAACTCGTTCATACTTATCTCGGTTGTCGTTCAACAAAGCGTCGAGTGCTGGGACAAATTATCACAACGACGAGAACCCTCCTTTCGGAATCAACGTTTTATTTCGTATTGCCAACACTCGCACGAACTTCCCCGGAAAAAAATGATGTTTTGATGAGAAATTCGATGTCTACGAATTATTCGATAAAAATATCGATAAAAAGTCGCAGCCATCTTGTTTTTCGTAACCCTTTATTTTATACGACCGTCTCGTTTGTCTATTCGAAATAAAAAACCGTTTTTGTAATGAGATCCTGAAACATCGTCAATGTTTTATGGAGAGCAATCGAAAAAATTATGTTCGAACGAAATAATTCGAAATTCTTGCTACTTTGGTTCTTTATCGCGATGATATACCGGAAGCTGCTGGCACGAAGATCAATTAAAATAATTGTTACATTTTTTCTGCGTTCCATGCGAGAATCCCATACGACCGAGTTTCCACTCGGTCGAACGCCCTAAAGTCCACATATTCCCATATAACTGGATGATTTTTTTTCCCTGGGTTTTCTGTTGAATCGATTCACCCTGTGCCATTCGCTGGCAGATACCAAAAGCATTTGCTAGCACGAAATTCGTGCAGGCACAATCAGGAGCTTCCACATATATTCCATGTACGGGGTGTAGCAGGATTTTGAGGAACCAATCGAATGACAAAACGCTGACAGATGATCGTGCATGTGAAAAAGTTGGCAAAGAAAAAATCTGTTACGATTTCGAGCAGCGCTCGTGATTCTTATTCAATATTTCGTCAGGACAATAAAATGAACTTTTTTTAGGATCCAAAAGAAAATCGGTGCGAAAATTGTCATGGTATTTTAAATTGAACAAACAATTAATAGAAAAAAAATCGGTGCGAAAATTGTCATGGTATTTTAAATTGAACAAACAATTAATAGAAAAACGTATTTTTCGTTGCACGTCAAAGTTGCGAACTCCAGTGGCATAGTTTTCTCAAATAATTCAATGGCGNCCCTAAAGTCCACATATTCCCATATAACTGGATGATTTTTTTTCCCTGGGTTTTCTGTTGAATCGATTCACCCTGTGCCATTCGCTGGCAGATACCAAAAGCATTTGCTAGCACGAAATTCGTGCAGGCACAATCAGGAGCTTCCACATATATTCCATGTACGGGGTGTAGCAGGATTTTTAGGAACCAATCGAATGACAAAACGCTGACAGATGATCGTGCATGTGAAAAAGTTAGCAAAGAAAAAATCTGTTACGATTTCGACGATGTTGAAGTTTGCATCGTTAGAATCCAACGAAATGCTGTTTGTTCTTGAGCAGAGCTCGTGATTCTTATTCAATATTTCGTCAGGACAATAAAACGAACTTTTTTTAGGATCCAAAGAGAAAATCGGTGCGAAAATTGTCATGGTATTTTAAATTGAACAAACAATTAATAGAAAAACGTATTTTTCGTTGCACCTCAAAGTTGCGAACTCCAGTGGCATAGTTTTCTCAAATATTTCAATGGCGATAAATAATGACAGTAAACTCCGCAACGTGGGCTCCAACGCGACCAATACTTTTTCTTTTCATTCATTGTTTTCAATTAAAAAATCAAAGACATTTTTCGTATCGATTTTGTGTCTGAATCATAAAAAAATATCGTTTTATTGTCCTGATGAAATATTCGATAAGAATCATGAGCTCAGCTCACGAAAAAACAGAATTTCGTCAAAATTACGTCCCGACTTTGTTTTTCACTCGACTGATTATTCCGTCGTTACCAATGATAAAGTCTTCGACATATTTCATAATCGAGGCAGAAAAGACGAACTTTTCACATTTCAACAATACAGCCTCAAAGATGTCCTTCGGCTGTGGGTCACCCTGTACATAGAGAGCCTAACGTTTGAAATATCGCATGCGCCTGAACGTCCTAAACGTTTACCATCGCCATATACATATATACATTTTTCTGTGAGGCCAAAAAAATCCACCACCGGTCTTGAGAGACCGAGTGTCTGGCCGCAGTTTCCCGGGTGAGACGAAAGCGCCGAGTCCCACGAGATACGAGCGTCTTGGCTATTTCGACATAACCGAATCGTCGAAATAATAAATAACAAAGAAGCTAGAGCGACAAACGCGCTATGGCTGACATAAAGCAGGAGCACAAGCCCGAGGATGCGGAGAACTACGCGATGGCAAATAATACCGAGCCAAAGAATATGCAAGAGTTGACACAATTCGTAAGTCCATCGACAGAAAAATCCGTAGTTTTTCGATCTGTTGACGTGCAAAATTGGGGAGAAAAAAAAAACAAAATAGACGAGCCGTACATTTGTTTCGATTTTTTTTCACTATTTTTATTTCCACAGGTACAAACACTGTTGCAAGGCATGCAGGACAATTTCCAATCCATGTCCGATCGAATCATCGAGAGAAATATCCTTTTCTTCGTATTTTCCAACGCTTTTTTCTCAACTTGTAATACTTAACCTTCAAATGTTTGGCTGTCATTACAAATAAGTGGTGGAACTCGGTGGGCGATAAAGATACGAGTCGGGGGTGAGGGAGGCGGGGGGAACGCGCGGTTTTCGTTATTCGTTCGGCGGCACCGTCGCGGCGGCGCTAAATTTTGAACGCACGTTCCAATTTATTTACGGAGATAAATTTTGCTCGCGAAAATCATGACCTAAAAATCAAAATCGAATTAAAAAATCGATTCTTTTCGTCCTGTCACTTGTGAGTCACGTATTTGGGGAGAAAAAAATGTGAAAAAATTATTTTTATCGTTTTTGACGAAAACTTTTGAAAAAACAAGATTTTCGTAAACAGTTGTCACTTGGGTCTGAAAGATCCGTATGATCCGCGGAGGGATGTCGGTCCTTTTCGTCCTGCTACTCGTATCTCGTATTTGGAGAGAAGAAAATCTAATTTTTTTTTTTTTTTTACTCAAAAAAATAAGATTTTGGAAAAAGTTGTCACTTGGGTCTGAAAGACCCATATGATCCGCGGGGGATATCGGTCCTTTTCAATCTCCAACCTCCAAGTTTCTTTTTTTTTTAATAAAACTTCAAATAACAAAATTTTCGAAAAAAGTTGCCACTTGGGTCTAAAAGACCCATGTGATCCGGGGAGGGATTGTAATCGGTTAGATAAGCGCAATGAGAAAATCCTTAACGAGAATCACTTGATCAGATGGGAAACCGAATAGACGATCTCGAGAAGAACATCGCGGACCTTATGACGCAGGCCGGAGTCGAAGGAACCGAAAAATAAGAAGAAATGGACGACGATAAATAAACCAAATACCAGTCCGGCCGCTAATTATACATTGCAGGAGAGAGCCAAGTCAAGCCTTTGGCGAGAAGGAGAAAGTTGAGAGATTAAAATACTCGATTTATTAATCAATGCAAGAGGCTCGTGGTAAAGATGGAAACAAAATAATTGAGAATACGCAGATGGAATATCAAGAATGTCATTGTACGGAATAAACCTTCAGCTCTTTTTTTACGCCGGTTTTATTCATTGTTTTCTATAAAAACAAAAACCAAAAAGTTGCGAAATTTGCATCATTCGAATTTTGTCGAGTTTCTAATTTCGTACTTTGGATTTTTTTATCACTGTGAAAATTCCACCTTCCAAGGCATGAAAATTCAAGCAAGTCCCTTTTTTCAACCAGTTTTTTTTATTATTTTCTATAAAACAACAAAAAACCAAAAAGTATCGAAATTTACATCATTTGAAATTTGTCATGTTTCTCAATTCGTAGTTTACAATTTTTTAAATAAATATTCCGATCACTTTGAAAATTGGGGCCGATGGAAAATGCAAATTCAAAGAATTTTCTTTTTTAAACTGTTTTTTTACAAGAGTTTTATTTATTATTTTCTATAAAACAAAACAAAAAACAAACACAAGCGAAATTTGCATAATTCGAATTTCGTCCAGTTTCTAAATTCGTAGTTTACATTTTTTCAAATAAATTTTTCAATCACTCAGGATATTGAGGCTTCTGGGAAATGGAAATTCAAAGAATTCTCTTTTTTAAACTGTTTTTTTTTTACACCAGTTTTATTCATTATTTTCTATAAAACAAAAAAAAACAAACAGGAGAGAAATTTGCATCATTTGAATTTTGTCAAGTTTCTCGATTCGTAGTTTACATTTTTTTTTTTAATTTTTCAATCACTCAGGATATTGAGGCTTCTGGGAAATGGAAATTCAAAGAATCTCGCAGATGCGCGAATAAAGCTAGAAAAAAAAACTGGATAAAAGAGAAACTGTCGCGTTCCAAAGATGCAAATTTGTGAAAGAAACTAAATTGACTACGAGTACGAAATACTGTGAATGATCGATGACGTGAGGGACTTTTGGTAACTCGGGATTGCTGGCACTGTCCGGAGCTCGATGTGCCTTGGTTTACGACGATTGTATCGGTGCGAAAGAAACTTGCCCTGTGGTATCGAAATGGGAGAGAAAAGGAAGTGGCTTTGGGGTTGAAATAATTCGAGTTGATGGTTAAGGTGACGGATCAGAGGGTATCGAACGATATGGAAAAATTTCAACTTGGAAAACTCGCGGTGAGGCTCGGTCAATGATCCTTCACCTTAATTCCAACTTTTCAGTTTCACATTGATTTTAATCGTGATCTCACTGATTTCCCTTGCACCGTAGATTCCGATTCTGTCTCTTCTGAGCTTTTGTCGTATTCCTCCACTTGTACCGATTCCGACGAATTAGTCAGGCCCGTCTTCATCGAGTCCTGAAGAAAGGAAAAACATCGAAAAAACGTAAAATACTTTCGAAATATTTTTCTCAGCTCATCAAAATCATTCGGAAACTCATTTTTTTTCTTTTTTTCTTCCGGACTCGGAAAACCAAAGTTCGAGGTCAAAGAAATAATTACAAAATTCTCTTTAACGGAGAAAAATCATAGATTCGAATGTGATGGCGATCTCCATGAATTATTGAATTAAAACAAAAATTTTAAGTCCGAAAAACATCGACGAATCACGTAAAATACAAATTTTTCGAAATATTCTTATCAGCTCATCAAAATCATTCGGAAACTCATTTTTTTTCTTTTTTCTCTTCCGGACTCGGAAAACCAAAGTTCGAGGTCAAAGAAATAATTATAAAATTCTCGTTAACGGAGAAAAATCATAGATTCGAATGTGATGGCGATCTCCATGAATTATTGAATTAAAACAAAAATTTTTAAGTCCGAAAAACATCGACGAATCACGTAAAATACAAATTTTTCGAAATATTTTTATCAGCCCGTCAAAATCATTCGGAAACTGATTTTTTTTTCCTCTTTTAGTTTCGGACTAAGAAAGCGAAAGTTGGAGGTGAAATGACTGATAAAAAAATTTGCTTCGATTGAGAAAAATCATTGATTCAAATGCAACGGTGATCTCCATGAAATTGTTGACTCAAAAAAGAAGTTTGGGTCTTACGAGAGATTCGGTCATCCTGTTGGAAGGTTTCTTCAACGACAGAGGAGAATTGGCAAAGCGATTAGCGAGGTTGGTGAGGGAGTAAGATTGCCTGAAAGATGCTCTCCGTACGGTCTCGAGGCGAGCCACGGAGTCAGGCACGTGCAAAACTTCTCTAAATTCCTAAAATAAAAAAAATGAATAAAAAAAACATCCATCACCGATTGTTGAGTATGAATCACGGAATAAAACGATTAAAATGTGTTGGAATTATAATCGGTAAGGAAATATTACCCCGGTCATATCTCCTCGGGCTAATTGAAAGTCCTGCATGTTGGTCATTTGACAATTAATTGAAAAAACTGGCAAGAATCGTTAAAAGCGTTTCATTCGAATAGAAAGTTGTTGGTTGTTTTTTTCTCACCTCGAGATCGTTATTCTCGTCAATTTCCGCGACATCCTGATAGGCTTTGGTCAAAAGTTCAACGGCTTTGGTGTGAAAACTCAGCTCGATCCTTACGAAATCTGCGAGAATGGTTTTCAGGTCGTGAAGTTTTCGTTTTTCAAACGTATCGATTTGGTCCTCGAGACCTTTGACGACTCTGGTCACTTCGATCGTCGCTTTCATCAGCTCGGATTCTGCCTCGGACTGTCGGACCGTTTCCGCGTCAAGGAAAATTCCCAAATTTTTATTTATCGTAGTTGCTCAATTTTTTTTCTTCAGTTAAAAAAAATGAAAAAATAATCGATGCGTCAAAGGATACGATAAGCTGTCGATTTCGCGGATTTTTGCCTCTCAGCTTGTCGAGTTGACTCCTTCTCGTCAGTTCTCTGTCGCGAGCCGTAAAAGTGTTTCGTACATCTTCGCGAACGTGTTTGCAGATAAATGAATATTCCGAGAGTGGCGAGATGACTTTTGCGGCGAGCCGATGGACTCGGGCATCGCGATAGTCACCGATAGCGGACAACGTTGTGGCAAAATTTTTCAAACCGCTGCTCAGCGAGCGATTTATGTTTTCGGCCTGTGCGTAACTCTGTATCACTTTCGATACTTCGTCGTTTTTGTCTCGAACCCTAAAAGGAAGGAGACGAGATCAACGAATGGAGCGAAATTCATAAAAATGAGAAATTAAGTTTAAAAGTTTGTCGAGTCCGTGGCCATTTTTCGTAATTTTTCCGATTTCAAATTTATTCACTGCGTGGGTGAAATATTGCACTTTGAGTTTTTAAAACGTTCTGTCTCATCGACATTTCTACGGATTGGAAACTCTTGGGATACTTTTTAGGGCTAGCGAATCCTGGGCAATCGATTACGATCCTTAGAAAATCAAAAAATACAAGATTTTCCGCAAAAAATTGTCAAAATCACGAAAGAAATTTTGAAAATCTGTTTTTTTTTGTTTTAACGCCATTTGAATATTAATTGAGGCATCGACATTTAATTTGCGCGGAACTGAAGATACCGAGTCATATTTTGAGAAAAAAAATAATGCGGAATGATTATGAGGAAAGGCGCTGGGCCATGCAGACTAAAGTTCTAGCCACCTCAAGTATTCGCGATGGGTGCAAATTTGCACTCGTGTGGTGGGTTAAACAAGAAAAATTCAATTTTTGATAGTTATTTCTGGTTCTAAGATTCATTAAGCTCGTTCCACATGGACTTTCTCTTTCATAGTCTTTAATTTCCGGTCGAGGGGAATAAGGCAGTACGATCGATAAACTAGAGTCTGAAAAACGAGCTCGATCGTTTTATTTGAATAACAAGGAATCATTCCGTAACCAACCTCGCTGCTTTTCGGGCATATGCAGCAAATATTGTGCACAACTCGGCGAAATGTCTCTCGACTCCGCCAATTCGTTCTTGAACGAATTTCGCCTCCTCCGAGCTGAGGAAAAAAAAATCAACGTCCAATTTTCGAAGACGACAAATATTTCTTTTTTTCGTTTTTGCGAAAACAAAAAAAAAGTTAAAAAAAATAAATGAGAACTCACCAAATATTGCTCTGCGATCTGGCACGAAGCATCGTTCGCTCACTCGCTCACCGAACTGTTTTCATTGCTGTGGGGCTCTGTGACAGACGTCACTCGTGGGGGTACGTTCACGCTGTTCGATCGCAGGGCAAAAATAATCCGACGACAGGTGGCCAGTTCGCTCGTTGCCTCGCGCGACCAGGTGACGCTCCATACACCGTTCGCGTTAACTTTTACAAAAAGTCCGCCACAAGTTCTGAAAAAATCGAGGGCGTTCGTCGTTGAATTATTGAGCTTCAATTTTTTCGTCTCTTTGCAGCTGCTGAGAAATAAATTTCACGGCGTTTGCGTATTTGATAAATAACTATAAAAAATTCAGCAGTTCCTTCATTCGAATGAGGAGATTCCAGAAATCTGAGTTTAGGATTTTTTTTTCTAGTTAAAAAACAAAACGAAATAACGATTATTTATCGATTTTTTATTCATGGGTCGTTCGCATCAATTTTGAAGTCGGTAACAAGATTTATTTATTGTTTAAATAAACAATTCGAATATTTACGATAATGGATGTTTTAAAATTGTCATTATATTTACACTGTCTATATGGGGGTTCATGTTTTATCGATAACCACGGCGAACGAGTGCCCAGCACCGCTGCCCACGAGAATCGCTTCGGCTTCGTGAGGAAAATCGAGTCTTTTTGGTTCCAACACGTTCCTGGTGCTTCCGTCGCCACAATTTCCGTGTTCGTTCCAGCCCCAGGAGTAAACGAATCGATTTTCTGAAATGGCAGAATCGTGAGTTTATTTAATTTCGTTGAAGAACGAATTAGTTTGGAATTTCGAAAGAGAAAAGAATCAGCGGATTGTAATGGGAAAAGTAAATACCGTCGATTGCGACATTATGTTCCGAGCCGATTGATAATTGGCTAATCTTTGGAGCAGAACGAATCGGTTTTGGCGACCAACTGGAGTGAATTTCGTCGTTGCGATAACCCAGTTGGCCGTAATTGTTTCTTCCCCATGCGATTATCCTCCCGTCTGTGCGGAGAATGCTCGTGTGGGTCCAGCCAACACGAATCTGCCAACATTTTTCAAAATCCTCAGATTCCACTCGAGTTGGAAAATCTATTCGATTTTTCAAAACGTTGTCGAATCCACATTGGCCGTATCTGTTATCGCCCCAGGTTAAAATTTCTCCAGACTTGCTCAATGCCGCCGTATGGTTTTGTCCACATACCGCTTCCAGGACGTCGGCCAAAGCTGGAACTGCGGTTTACAAATTTTACCGACTAAAGTCCAGTTCGGACAGGACAATTACAAGCAGATTGTTCGTCTTGATGACGTTCAAGTTTGCATCTGTCAAATGCAACGAAAATCCATTCATTCTCTGGCAAAGCTTATTGTTCAAATTAATATATAATTACGATGATAAAACGATGGGTCTTTGCGACCCGGAAAGTAAATCGGCTCGAGAAACTTTCACGATTTTAATTATTCACTTATTGTAATAAATAATAAATAAATAATAATAAATAAATAAATAATTATTGAATGAATGAAATTTAATCAAAGAAATTAAGGAAATCATCGATAAAGTGAATGATTTTTCGTTAAATTCCAACAATGTGAACTTTAGCTTAATTTCATTCTTCACGAATTTAGTCGTCGGAGTTGCAAATATGCTGTGAATCTATTTTTTAAACGAAAAAATGGAAACATTTGCTTAAAAAAATTCAGTTTCATTAAGAAATAGTAAAATTACCTTGCGTGAAGGTTTCAATGTCTCTGATGGCCAAATTCTCTCCATTGAGAATGCCCAACTGGCTTTTGGCGCCAGATCCAGAAACCAGAACTTTTCCAGATTCTGTGACAAGCGCGGAATGTCTAAGGCCCATAGAGACGCGTGTGATTGCTTCCGGCAAGTAATCGAGTTTCGTGGGCTCCCTGAAATCTTGGAAATCTTTGCGGCTTCGAATTCCCAACTGGCCGTGAGAATTTGAACCCCAGACGTAAACTTGCCCGCTCTCGGTCAGTGCAACAGAACTGTTCCATCCGCAAGCGATATCTTTCACGGGCTCGTTTTCAAAGCCACCAATTTCTCTGAATTTGAAGATAACTTTTTCGTCACCGCAGCCGAGACCTGATTGGCCTCGGTCGTTCCATCCGCACGAGTAAATTCTACCTCCGTCATCCAAAATCAATGTGTGACCCGCTCCGCCAACTATTTTCTTAATGCATTCTGCGCTTGCACCGGACGACGAACGGAAATGAATTTCGCAAGGATCTGCCAACTGTTCGGAGTGAAATTCCAGCCCCAACTGCCCGTGGGAATTCGCACCCTTGAGAGAGACCAACGACGAGTTTGAAGGAAACTTTTCCATGATATTTTCACTCGAAGACGAATTTTATTTACAAACTGTTTGTACTTTTTGGAAATTGAGAATTTGGAGACGATCGTTTGGTCCATCATACGGTGCATATTTATTTTTATAAAAAAAAACGACACGATCTTACGAAAAACTGTTTTCTGAGGAGCATTTCGTGTTTTTTTTTTAATTTGGATCATTTTTATTCTTTTAGAGTCGAAGGTTCGATGATTATTATTGTGGGATTAAATGTCGATCTTTGTTTTTTTTTCTCGTGTCAAACGCACGTGTTATCGGAAAATAATGACGAAATTAGTAAAAATAAAACACGTGCTTACCCATGCGTACAATCGATGCATTTAGATGATCAAAGCGATGACAGTTCTGGACTAAATTACGAAACTAACCTCCAAAAGTTATTGTTGATAATAATTGCACGCCAATCGCCTACACGACATGAATAAATTGAATCGGAAAAAATGACTGAAAGGGAAACTGCATAGATTGCGCTTTTTCGACTCGCAGCTGTGCGTCGATGAAGTCAATCTCGTTCTTACCAATCTCTACTGTTGTGTTATTATTGTGGTGCCGTAAAACCGGGCGGTGAAATTTTCGTTTTGAAATCCTTGGATTATTATTATAAATATTTCCGCATTAAATTTTGCTGTGAACCCACGAAAAATTGTTGATCCCACGGTAATTACCGTGAATAATTATCGTTGAAATTCTTTCTCGTTATATTTCGATGATGGAAGAGTCAACTATCAAGTTTGACATTAAGGAGGTTAAGTGCGATCTTTTGAGAGCAATACGCGAATGTTCTCAGCGAGGATTGATGAACACAACGAAATGGTATTGTATTCTTTTCGAATTTCACAATTATCAATAAATTATTAACCCCAGAACCTCATTTTTTTTACCCACTGCGATAGCCTGGGGTCTGAATGAACCCAATTTTGAAAAAATTCACATCTCCGGTAAAAATTAACGAAAAGGCTTCAACTTGGGCTCATTCTTTTCGTTTTTTAATGCAGAATCACATGAGCCTAGGTAATTTTACTTCGAGTCAAAAAATTTGTCGAAAATATGGTAAAACGATAAAAAAACAGGAGAACGAACGCCTCCGACCCCAGGTTACCTGCTCAATCGAGTATTCCTATCTTTTAAAAAATGTCCTCCTTTCGATCACGCCCGATTTTCAGGCTGGCGGAATTGAATTATTCGCTAAAAGACGCAAAACTGGATTATCTCGACGTGTCGAGCGAGGCGAGTATGGCAACGGAAATGAACGGAGAAGAAGACATGTACACGCTAGCCAAGAGTTATTTTGATCTGCGAGAATACGACAGAGCGGCATATTTCCTGAAAGACAGTAAAACCCAAAAGTCGCGTTTCCTCTATTTGTATTCGCAATATTTGTCCGGAGAGAAGAAAAAAATGAACGACATGACGGACGTCCCTCCGGATCCGCTGCAGAACGGCAGCTTGAAGTTGCTCTGCGCAGACCTGCGCAAAGAACATCTAGCGGGAAATTTGGACGGCTTTGGATTGTATCTCTTCGGAGTGACCTTGAAAAAGCTCCAACTGACCAAAGAAGCGAGCGACGTTTTGGTCGAGTCTTGTTACCGCCAACCCATGCATTGGGGAACTTGGCTAGAGTTGGCCGCGTTGATAACGGACAGAGAAAAATTGGAAGCTCTGACGCTGCCGAACCATTGGATGAAGCATTTTTTCATGGCGCACATGTACCTGGAGCTCCAGCTGCTGGACGAGGGTCTGGCCCTTTACCGCGAATTACAAGCCTTGGGCTTCGAGAACAACGGCTACGTTTTGGCTCAAACGGCGATCGCCGTTCATTACGGCCGGGACGTCGACAACGCGATAGAAATATTCAAAAAAATCATCAAAGACGATCCCTACTGCTTGGACAATATGGACACGTACTCGAATTTGCTTTACGTCAAAGAATTGAAAGTCGAACTGGCCAATCTGGCTCACAGGGCGACCGAAATCGACAAGTACCGACTGGAGACTTGCTGCATCGTTGGTAAAGATGGAAACTTTTCTATAAACCACGTGACGGCGCATGATTTAATCCATTTTTTCAAGACACCAAATTTGGCCTTTGCGATTATCGAAATTTCAACATTTTTCAGGAAATTATTACAGTCTGAGGGCCGATCATCAAAAAGCTGTCATGTATTTTCACAGAGCATTGAAATTGAATCCTCAGTATTTGTCCGCTTGGACTTTATTGGGACATGAATTTATGGAGATGAAGAATACGAACGGAGCTATTCACAGTTATCGACAAGCAATAGGTAAAACAAATATCTAGTCATTTTCGGGCCTTTCACTCTCCTTTTATGACGCTGAACTTCCCAAGCTTGGTATGCAACGAAAACTCATCTTCATTCATGATTCGTTTTATTTCCGTCATTATATTTCATTTATTCATTCAATCATTATTTTATCTAATATTTTCTATGATTTTAATGATTTATTATTTATTTATTCTTCATTCGAAATTCATTAAATATTTATTTGTTATTTATTTATTATTTATGAATAATTAAAATCATTAAAATATCTCGAGCCGATATACTTTCCCAGTCCGCGCTATACCCGAAATAGGGAATAAAACAGGTTATTATTATTTATTTATCATTTATTTATCATTTATTTATTTATTATTTATTATTTATTATTTATTATTTATTCATTATTTATTTATTATTTATTTATTATTTATTTATTATTTATTTATTATTTATTTATTATTTATTCATTATTTATTTATTGTTCATTTATATTTTATTTATCATACGTTTCGGATCGCAAAAACCGATCGTTTCATCATCGTAATTCCATTTTACTTTTAAACGATAATCTTTGCCAAAGAAAAAAAAGAATGTGCGAATTTCTTTGGATTTTAACAATGCAAACTTCAACGTTGTGTCTTCTTTGTAATATTTTTGTACGAGTTGCCAAAATTCTTATTGTCGCGTTTAAAATGTTGTATTTATTAATAATTGCATATTTCTTTTCGCTCTCTCATCCTTGGTGTTGCTATTGTTTTTGCAGAAGTGAATAGAAGAGACTATCGAGCCTGGTACGGTTTGGGCCAGACTTACGAAATCCTGAAAATGCCCTTCTACGGGCTTTATTATTACAAACAGGCTCAACTATTACGACCTCACGACAGTCGCATGGTTTTGGCACTCGGTGAAGCCTACGAAAAGCAGGATAAAATTCAAGATGCTCTAAAGTGTTATTACAAGGCTTGCAACGTCGGGGACATCGAAGGAATGGCACTGATCAAACTGGCAACGTGAGTTTCGTTATAACCCGGAAACCGGCGTCGTTTTTGTCCGACCTTGATTTTTCATGAACAATAATCCACAAAAAATGATTAAAAATTAATATTTAGTAAAAATTATCAACAAATATCTTCATTCATTACGACATATTCTTAAAAATATTTCAATAAATTAGAATTATTAAAATATTGGGTTAAAAAATATAAAAAAATGAGGAATTTTTTTTTTTTATATTTTCGCTTCAAATTGCGGGAACGCTTAAAAGTTGGAAATTTGTTTAAAACAATTTCGTTTCGTCTCTGCAGTTTGTACGAAAATTTGAACGAAGACGATCAAGCAGCAGCAGCTTATACGGATTTCGTGATGGACGAGTTCCGGAACGCTGACAGAACGGAATTGAGTCACGCGTACAAATTTCTCACCAATTATCATTTGCGCCGCGAGCAGCTCGATCAGGCGAATCATTACGCCCAAAAGTGTCTACAATTCGATGAGACGAAAGAAGAGGCCAAAGGACTTTTGAGAACGATCGCTCAAAAGCGAGTCAAAGTCGAAGAGAACCCAATGGTTGTAAGTTTCAAAAAAAATTTCTTCAAATTTACTCCCGAAAGTCATGAAAAGTCGATTTTGCTCTGAAATTTGTACCGAACGTTACGACAAAAAAAAATGGAAAAGATATCGAGCAATCGAGCAGGTAATGAGGAATTCTTGATTCTCGTAGATCGAGGACATGAACGAGACTGATCCTGTTGGGGAAATAAGCATCCGGAACGATGCGACCCCCGGCAATCAATTATCACCGATGAATCTTTCGTTCACACCAACTCAATGAGATCTGCTGTGCAGTGAAAAGCAAACTTATCAATATTTGTAATTATAAGCTAAGGAACATTGATAAATATTTTTTTATTATTTCATAGAGTTATTTTTTAATAGAAAAATAATGCCCAAGCAGCAAACACCAATCCGTTTCGAGACTTTCAATCTTTACATGGAAACTATCGGTTTTCTGGTCCGAACAGAAAACACACACAACTTTTGGCTAGTCATTCGTTCGCACGGCCAAGTACATGCGAAAAAATTCAATTATATCGAAAAATCCATTTTTATAGCAATTTTTTTTCACCTAATAATTATAATAATTATTCGTTATTATAAAAATTACGAAATCAGCATTCCCCGGTACCATATCGTGCCCCTGAGAGATTCGAGCAAATACGTAGTCATTTTTAATCGGGATTGGACGAAATTTGGCGAAATGTGTCAAAGTTTCCGCGAGTTTCGAGAAAATATTAATTCAAAATTACTACGTCTTTGCGAATATTCTTGAGTAAGAAAAAGTTCCACATTTTTAAGCGGAGAGAAAATAATATTGAAAAATGACTTTGACATCGTTCCCTGGTACCATATCGTGCCCCTGAGAGATTTTAGCAAATACGTAGTCATTTTTATTCGGGATTGGACGAAATTTGGCGAAACGTGTCAAAGCTTCCGCAATTGTCGAGAAAATATTAATTAAAAATTACTACGTCTTTGCAAAAATCCTTTAGTAGAAAAAAGTCCCACATTTTTAAGCGGAGAGAAAATAATATTGAAAAATGACCTTGACATCGTTCCCTGGTACCATATCGTGCCCCTGAGAGATTTCAGCAAATACGTCGTCATTTTTAATCGGGAATTGGACGAAATTTGGCGAAATGTGTCAAAGTTTCCGCGATTTTCGAGAAAATATTCATTAAAAATTACTACGCCTTTGCTAAAATCCTTGAAAAGCGGGACATGGTACCACGAAATCATATGATGTCATGATAATGATTTATTTATTTAAAAAAAATTAGTTAATTAAATTTTAAATTATTTATTTATTTATTTTTTGATGCTATTTCCTCTTCGCGAGTAAAATGACGAATTCGCGTGATTCGAGGTGTTTGTTTAATTTGAAGATTGAATTTTCATAGAAGAACTGAAAAATCGTTTGAGGTGTACGTAGCGCCCGGTTATCGTCGTTAGAGATATTCATTTTTATCGTAAACCGCGTCAAGGCGTATGCAAATAACAAATGAAATTGTCAGCGGCAGGCTCGATCTCTATTCTTCGCTGGTTGATGGGGACAATTAGAGGAGCTTTGTCCCGACCGTCCGGAGCAACTTGAGAGTCCCGTCCGTTGGAGGACCACCCGCGAGCCCCTTATCTTTGTATCCGGTCCGCGGGGAGGCTTGCCCCACTGGCCTCTCGGTATTTCCTTCTCTCTCGTTTCACCGACAACTCGCGAGCATTGCTTCCGATTTTCCGGAGGGTTCGCGCGCTTCTGGGAGCTGGTGAAAACAAATAGTTGCGTCTTGGAAGCTCCGATGGAGGAAAATGGCAGCAGCAGGTGAAAGTTTCCATCGCGGAAGACAAGTTTTTACGGTTTACTAACTTGGGGAGCGGGCATTGTCGAGTTGCGCGAGGACAATGCGTCCCCCGAGCACAATGCTCGCTCGACTCTGCTCCAGTGACGCACTCGTGCATGTGTGCGCGTGTGAATGATGCTCTGCTAAGTATACAAGAGAGCGTGGAGGGAAAGGGTGAAAACTGGACGAAATCCGAACGAGAAATTACGCATTTTTGAGGGAAGCAAAAATTTCGTAGAAAAACGACGTTTTCGACGTCGCTGGATAAAAAAAATTGAAACTCCGATCGATTGTTATTATTTCGGTGAACCTGGGGTCAAAATGACCCCAATTTTGAAAAATTCATATCGCCGGCAAAATTCAACGAAAAGAGTTCAACAAAGAGACTAAAAATTAGTCAAAAATGTGGTAAAAGGATGAAAAGGAAAAACGGGATAAGGGGGCGGAATTTAAAGGGTTAATTAAACGGATTCGCCTTAGCGTATAGGAAAGTTGCTATTCTTCTTTATTCTCTTCCCTCGCTCTGGCTCTGGCTTCTGCTCGGTCTTCATCATTGTACGAAAGGCTTTGTACCGATTATCCGCATGTACGTTGAAATTCATAGCTCCGAAGGCCCGTGGCTGGTTTAGCGTAATCCTCAACGGAACTTGGCTGCTCTCGAGGATGCATATAGGTATTTATCGGGGCAAGGAAGCTCGAGAAAAGCTCAAAGTCGTGGGATGAAATTTCTCGGCGGTGCATCCAAGTCGAGACCCTCCAATATCCCACAAATTTCACGATCACATGAAACTCTCTCTCTCTTTCTCGAGAAAGAGGCCACAATCGTTTTCGACTCGTCCAACATTTATTTTTCATTTAATAACGAGGTCATCGTCGCATCATTTTTTCCTACCGATTCTCTGACGCAAAAACGAATTTCCTTTTTCGAGAAAATTTCAACATTAACCGTCCCTAGACACACATGGGTCTGGGGCGTCCTACCGTTTTTTTTACTGCACTAGGGATCGATAAAAAAATCGGAAAAAATTCAGGAAAATAGTTTTCGATCCATAGAACGAGAGCCTGCACTGGGTGATGGATAAATATTATTTTTCATTATTGTCACTCAATGTTGATCGATACGAAAAACGATAAACTCGAGCTATTCGCTGAATGGGCCCCCAAGACCCATGTGTGTCTACCGAGGGTTAACCCTCTGCGTGTCTCACGTATTTGGGACAACGGAAATGTGAAAAAATTCTGGAATTCTCTCATTGATTCTCATCATTAAAAAAAAAATGATTGATCGAAAAAAAAACTGTCGCCTGGGTCTCAAAGATCCGAATGATCCGCAAAGTTTCCACGGATCTGGAGATGCTCGTACGTCGAGAACGTTTGTTTGGCTGGATGTCTCGAAGNATAGAACGAGAGCCTGCACTGGGTGATGGATAAATATTATTTTTCATTATTGTCACTCAATGTTGATCGATACGAAAAACGATAAACTCGAGCTATTCGCTGAATGGGCCCCCGAGACCCATGTGTGTCTACCGAGGGTTAACCCTCTGCGTGTCTCACGTATTTGGGACACCAGAAATGTCAAAAAATTCTGGAATTCTCTCATTGATTCTCATCATTTAAAAAAAAATGATTTTCGAAAAAAAATTGTCGCCTGGGTCTCAAAGATCCGAATGATCCGCAAAGTTTCCACGGATGTGGAGATGCTCGTACGTCGAGAACGTTTGTTTGACTGGATGTCTCGAAATTGGAAAAAAAATGGCACGCGAATATAATTCGACGATTAAGGGCGAGGAAAGTTTTGATTGCGTGTGCGGAGTCTGTACGGTCGAGGCGAGTTTAAAACAGAGACTACCAACGCGAGAGAGAGAGAGAGAGAGTGGAGGAGGAAGAGAGGGAGACGAAGGGTGGAAAGATTTAATTAGCATGGACCGAAGGGTGGCTCTTGAGGGATTGGCGGAGTTTGAGGCTCCATACACGCGATATATATAGAAAGAGGGATACAAGGAAATGCGGGAGGATCTTGAGGCACACAGACGAGAGCACGGAGGAAAGAGCGAGAGAGGAAAATGTGGGAGAGAGAGAGAGTAAAAAGGGGGCAGTTGGAGCGTTAAAGTTAAATGACGGTTGGCGGCTGGTTATTCTTCAGGGCAACTGATGCTTGATAATCTGCGAAACCCTCTCTCGCCTCTCAACCTTCTCCCTCCGCATTTCTCTGTGGCCCTCGCGTGGCCCTCTCAATTCTACTGCTCGATAGTTGGCTCTTCGCGAGCGGAACCGGTGAGAGATCGACGTAGCCTCGAAACAGACAGAAAGCGAGAGGGAGAGGGAGTGAGGGGCCAATTTTCTCAATGGAACAACTCAGCCACAGTCCGACCAGCTTAATTGTAGTTCCTTATGCTACGTCTCTGCTTTTATTTCCTTTTTGTTCGGCAACCTCTCCGGCTGGCCTCCCCGCGCCGCAACTTTATTAATCCTCGCGCGTTGCACGTTTTTATACATTTTTTCATAATCCGAAATGGCGAGCCCAAACGTTTCGAACGTTGCTCCTTCGCAATCGGATTTTTATCGAGGCTTTCCAAAGCCCAAACCTCGACGTATACGCAAACTATGAAATATTTATTCCAAAGTAAAACACACACACCAACGCCGACCAGACTTGTCGCTCCGGCCCCCCCTTTCTCCTCATAATCGTTTCTTCTTTTTCTTCCTTTTGTTTTCTTCCATTTCCGTAGTTACAGAATACAAGTCTCCGCAATTTTTCCGCCACATTTGCCTTTGTCTCGGCACAACAATGCCCCGCTGTACCATCGCGCTGGGCTGCTCCTCGCGCCATGACATAAAAATATGTCCCTCACCGCGCGAGTAGCCACACACCCCTCTCTCCCTCTTCTTCCTACTTCTTCTCGTCATATTCTTTCCTATTCGCTCTCCTCTCGACTCTTCTCATACCGTACATATTCGTTTTCCCATTTTTACTATTTCACCGGGCCATTTCGATTCCTCAATTTCTTTTTCATCTTCATCTTCTTCTTCGTTTCAAGGCTTTCAACTTTTTTATAAATTCGCCCTCAATTTTCATAGATTTGCGCGGAAAAGAAAATGATTTCCGTTCTCGAAGTTGGTCGCAGTTTGGACGGAGCTCACGGGCCTCGTTGGCGCGAGAATTTAACCGAACGAAGGGAACAATGAGGATGCAAATGATCGGTCCAAGATCGATGCGGCGCGCGTGTGCCTCGCGATCAGAATATTCGTCGCGCGGTGCTTCTCTTCTTTGGCATCTCCCTCGCCGTGCTCGTTTTTGCGGGGCGGCGCGTTTCTGCAACGGGGAATGCGAGACGCTCGTCGGAGAGCACGGCTAGACAAAAGAATATACTCTCCCGTTCCTATACAACCCCGTTTTTCCGCGACTTGACAATGGCGAATCGCATTACGTATGCAGACCCGAGACTCGCGCCTCTTTCGAATTCGTTGCGTTCTCGTTGCACATTTCCGTTATTTCGTACTCCCGCGTTGCCCACAGTCCACCCCCTCGCCCTCTTCCCACCACCAATATTACCTTTTGCCTTTCTTAACCCTTCGACCTTCTGCGCCCTCGCCGCCTTCATTTTTCCCCAATTTATCGACCAATTCGAATCGCCAAAACTTTTTGTCTCTCTTTCTCACCAAAATTTGCATCTTCGAAAGAGTGTTGGCCCGCCGTTACGAAAGGGGAGGTAAAAAATGGAAAAACAATGATCAACAGATTTTTTTCTTTCACTGTCGCATTGTTCGGAGAATTTGCAAAAAAAAAACTCTGAATTCCGAAAAAATCATAAAATTTTAACCACTTGACCGATGTTTCCCAAGTCTCGTAACAACTTTCCTGTATATAAACAAAAGTCAGTGATGAAGCTTAGAATTTTCGGAAATTAGAGCGTCGATGGACTTTTTTTTTTAATTTTCAAAATTTCATAAGTTCGTATTTTTTGAAATAATCTCGACAACTTTTCTAACAAGTAAAGAGAAAGTACAGACTTTACACTTACAAAATTTGCAGAAATCAAAGCGGTCAGACGATTTTTCAAAAATCTCAAATTTTCGTAAAAATCATATACCGTTCATCCGATATTTTCCAAATTCAATACCAACCTTCCCATTACGATACTCCATGTATAAAAAAAAAAACTATTAATAAATCTTAAAATTTGCGGAAGTTGGAGCGGTGACACACTTTTTTTGAAAATTTCAAAATGCCGTAAAATGCGTATTTTTCTAGCAATCCCGATAAAATTTTCAGAGAATAACGAGCTCGTTCAGATTGACATCTGCGCAAAACGGGAGCCCTGTAGCTCAAACCGTTCTCGAGTTATGAACGTTTGGATTTTACAGTGGCCAGAACACACACACACACACACATCCGGACATTTTTTCTAGATATGATTTTATGATGTTTTGCGACATTTTGAGCAAATTGACATTGAAAAGTGGGAAAAAAAATTCACCGTCACAAAGGTTCGTCTATGCGAGGAAGCAAATTGGGAGGTTCGAAGGAACGGCTGAAGAAATGATTTCTAGATGTGCAATAATTAATTCAACTGCCGCGAAAATCTAAACAAAGAATGTATGTGGATTGGCGTATTCATTGTGCTGCAGATCGCGTATACGATGTAAAAAGAATGGTGGTGCGCGAGAGAAAGGAATAAAAGTGGTTGATTCCGTTATCAAAGTTGGGTGGCGAAGCAGGCGCTTGTACGGGTGGGCTGCATAGAATCTAAGCGGCACAATAGCTGGTAATATCGAATGCCTCTCTCTCTCTCGCTCCATTCAATGCAATAATTATAAATTGGTGTCTTTCAAGCAGCGTGAAATGGACGCGTAACGAAGCCATGGTATAATTTGTGTCAGTGTGAGCGCGGTGTACGTGTATTTCCGTCTTTTCCATGCACGGACGACAAAAACGAATGCAGAGAGAGTGAGAGAAATTGCGATCGATACGATTAATGAAAAACATCATTTTCAACGCCGCCTTTTTTTCTTGCATTATTTTCTCTCGTATTTATAGTAAAACCCATTTTTCTTCTTACCAACTCATTGCTTATTAATAATTTTTTCATCTTTTATTTCTCAATTTATTTTATTTTATCTTTATTTTATTTTTATTTTATTTTTATTTTATTTTTATTTTATTTTTATTTTATTTT
>JBAJMU010000011.1:2788411-2820254 GCA_037952995.1 Hyposoter didymator
CCCCCCCTCTCTCTCTCTCTTGCTCTCGCTCTCTTTCTGCTGTTTCTCTTCCACCCTCGCCCACCTTTATCCACAGTTACGTACGAACGAACGAGCTTTAGCGCACGTATAACATATTCTCTCGCCTTGTGACGCTTCCTCTCGCTCTCTCTCTTTTTGCTGCTCTCCTCGCAACCTCACCGCCCCGCTCGCGCTGCTACTTTTCCTATTCGACTTTTCTCTCCCTTGCGTCGTTTGTCGTTCTTTCTCCGCGTGTATATACATCGCGCGGTACCGAAGCTCGCAGCTCTTGTCCGTGCGCTCAGCACCCGCAACTTTGTACCAAAGCTTCTCTCTCTCTCTCTCTCTCTCTGTCAATTTCTCTTTATTCATCGCCCCAGTCTCTTCTACAATACGCGCTCTCGAAACACCGTACACCGTGCGCCCAAACTGCTGGTGCGCCACACTCGCTGCTTTTCTCAAACGCGGCGACCACCACCACGCATATACGCTTTTCCACTTGGATAACGCGCTTCTGCATGTCTCTCTCTCTCTCTCTCGCTTCTGCCGCGAGAGGAAAGTTGACCGAAACTTTTAACGGGTTTCGCGCACTAATGCTTCCTCGCTTACTCGTTATCGCCGCGCATCGCAACTGATGCTGGACGCGATTTTCAGTGTTATGACGCATGATGCTCCCCGTTATTCCTCATATTTCTCTCACACTCGCTCGCTTTCATATTGCGATCTTTTGATTCGATGCTCCGCATTCGTCAAAACAGTTGGCGCAATGATTTCGCTGCTGCAGCAAAGCGATTCCTTGCGTGCGGGTCCCGCGGCGGGGGCTGAGAATCATGGGGAAAGGAGTTTGTATCGGTGCGCGACGCAACCCAATGCTTTGTCGTCTCGACAATGCTCATTCTTTCTTTCTCTCTCTCTCTCGCTGTATCCGAGCGCTTTTCTGACTTTTCTTTATGTGTCAAATGCGACTGAAAAGCCACGTTGACTGCGAAAGAGAGAGAGAGAGGGAGAGAAAGATTAAGCAAGAATATCGAAGCTGCGCCGCGGGTTGGTCGGTCCACCCTGCTGCCGCTGCTGCTGCTGCTGCTGCTACTGCTGAGGGAGAGTGAATCGGTGCGGGCGGGATAAAATGGCGACGCTGCTGTGTGCGCCAGTAGAAATGTTGAGGTATGGGCGGGCGGCGGGCGGTTAGGCGCACGGTCTTGTGGGGGAACGCTGCTAGCGGAGAGACTACCGCGGGACCATGAAAGGCTCGCTTTGTTTGGAAACAATGCCGATACTCGGCTACATCCTCATCTCCATTCTTCGCCTTGACGCAGCATCACCCACCACCACCACCACCACCACCGCACGACGACTCTCTTGCTTACTTGCTTTTCCTTCTATATACACACAGAAATCCTAGAAGCAGCGCCAGAGTCTCTCGCGGCATTCTAAAAAGTGATGCTGGCTTGT
Organism: Hyposoter didymator; assembly: GCA_037952995.1. Classification (NCBI taxonomy): domain Eukaryota; kingdom Metazoa; phylum Arthropoda; class Insecta; order Hymenoptera; family Ichneumonidae; genus Hyposoter; species Hyposoter didymator. The sequence continues at coordinate 2,789,864 of JBAJMU010000011.1, forward strand.
GCTTTGCCGCACCGGGGCTTTTCAGTTGCTGCTCTTGCATCTAAAATTGCAATGATTCATCCTCCTCCTTTCCAGCCACTACTCTGCGCTATGACGATCAGCTCGCGTCCACTCTTTGCCCCTCGTCCTCTAGCTGCTCCTCATCCGCCAACTTTTCGATATACAAACCTGCTTTATACTTTGCTCATGGCAGAGCCAACGAATTAATGTTTTACTCTTCCAATCGTCAAGCTCCTTTACTGCTGGGAAAGAAATTTTGTTAAAAATCGTTGATATTTTGCTGAACACGCGATGAACTAAATATTTTTTTATAATTTTCAAATTCTCTTTATTTTGTCAGCGCATTTGGTTTCTAACGGAATTTTCAGCCAAATTTACGATTGGAACGACAAAAATTTACTTCCGAAGAGACTTTCTACGCATATTTTTGGGATTATTAAAAAAAAACGTTTAGTCCAACGTATCGAACTAAATATATCCATCTTTTTCAACAAAATTTCGTTTTCAATGTTCTGCTGTTTTGGCTCCTTATTCATTTCGTCTCGTTCGTAGAGACAGCGGACAGTCCTCGCTGCATGGTCGTGGTATCTGTGGTGCATGCTCGCTCTTGATTTTCTTTTGATGGAAAGTTTTCGTTATTTTGGGTCAGAACGCAGCGGAATCTGATGGCTGTTTGAATTTTTGGTACGTTCTCTCATTCACAGTGTCTTTCGATCTCTCTCTCTCTTTGAGCCTCATTGCCACACGCAGCCTCTCGATAATTATATAGTACGTGGATTGACGAGACATTGGTCGCGCAGTAGTTGTCGAAGTATGCCGGGCGCGTTTTTATATTTCTATATACGCAATCTATGGATAGGGATTGAAAAGCGTCGCCGAAGGAAAAGCTCATAACAAACTATTGAAAAGCGGACGAATGAAAAGTCAATGGCGCGCGCGGGTGGCGCGCGGTGTGTATGAGGGAGCGCCGCGGCGCGCGGGCTCTAGTTTGACGGCACGGGCCGGTCCGAGCCAAAACCCCTCGCCCTCATCCTCCTGTCCCGGCTTTTGCCGGTAAACGTGCTGCATGCCCTCCCCCCACCAAAAGAGAAAGAGCTCGTTGCCGAGGGTGGATTGCAGTCGGGCTCGAGAGGGTGGTTTGGTGAATGGAATATTATTGGGCCATCCTTTCACGCGGACTCGACGGAAGCTCTGCTCTGCCGCTGCTGCTGCTGCTGCTGCTGCTCCAAGACCTCATCTGGTCCCTCTCTCTATGGATCCCGCTCCTCTCCTCCTCGCAATGCCGCGCGTCTCTCTATTGAACCAGAGTCTTGTTATACATATAGATTTATATATATTACGCGATGTGTATATTCCTCTCTATATCCTCCAACCTTTCCAGAGACCTGTACACACATAGAGATGTGTAAACTTTTCTTTACCGATGTATTTCTATCGAACACACACTCGTATACAGGGTGACGCAATTATTATATGTTTCAATCATTCGTGACGCAATGACCGCATATTTCTTGCGGTGCTGTCTATACTCGGAAGCTCCTTGGTCTCCGAGACTCGGTGCACACTAAATTTGTACGACTGTGACGTTTGCAACGTTGGGACTGAACGAAATTCTGTTTTTTTTTTTTTCCGGTAGAGATCATAATTATTGTTCAATATTTGGTCTGGACAATACGACGATCCTCTCTTGCGACCTCGAAACTTAATCGACACGAAAAATGATTTTCAAATTTCGATAAATAATAAATGGACTAAATATTTTTTCGTTGAATCTCAACGTTGGAAACTTGAGTCATCTGAACGAAAAATATTTTTTCTGTATTTTATTCTCGCTTGTTTATTTATTTTTGTTTTTTTCACAGTCGCCATCGATTTTTATTGCGGTTTTTTTTTTTTATCAATGGTCCGCTGCCATGCGATTAATTATTGCGGTCGCTATGAATTTAAAGCTCATGATTCTTATTCAATATTTGGTCAGAACAATAAAACGATTTTACTAGCATCCGAAGAGGAAATTGGTGAGAAAATTTTTATGGTTTTTTAAATTGAAGAAACAATTGATAGGAAAACGTTTTTTTCGTTGCATCTCAACGTGTGTGTTGCGAACTTCAGTGCCATGCATGTTTCTTGCTGCCTGTCTATTTGGGACCTCCTCAGACTCCAAGACTCCGAGCACACAATTTTTATGGCGCTTCCTGTTTGTTTTTTCCATCTCCATTTATATTTTTGTTTTCTCAGGCTCGCCATTAATTTTTATCGGTTTTTTTTATGAATGGTCCTCAGCCAACGATATTGATGATCCTGAAGTTCCCAACGTTGGGNTTTTTCCGGTAGAGATCATAATTATTGTTTAATATTTGGCCTGGACAATACGACGATCCTCTCTTGCGACCTCGAAACTTAATCGACACGAAAAATCGCCATGATTTTCAAATTTCGATAAATAATAAATGGACTAAATATTTTTTCGTTGAATCTCAACGTTGGAAACTTGAGTCATCTGAACGAAAAATATTTTTTCTGTATTTTATTCTCGCTTGTTTATTTATTTTTGTTTTTTCACGGTCGCCATCGATTTTTATTTCGGGTTTTTTTTTTTTTTTATCAATGGTCCGCTGCCGTGCGATTAATTATTGCGGTCGCTATGAATTTAAAGCTCGTGATTCTTATTCAATATTTGGTCAGGACAATAAAACGATTTTTTTAGCATCCAAAGAGGAAATTGGTGAGAAAATTTTTATGGTTATTTAAATTGAAGAAACAATTAATAGGATTACCCATTTTTCGTTGCACCTCAACGTATGTGTTGCGAACTTCAGTGCCATGCATATTTCTTGCTGCCTGTCTATTTGGGACCTCCTCAGACTCCAAGACTCCGAGCACACAATTTTTATGGCGTTTTGTGTTTGTTTTTCACATTTCCATTTATATTTTTGTTTTCTCAGGCTCGCCATTAATTTTTATCAGTTTTTTTTATGAATGGTCCTCAGCCAACGATGTTGATGATCCTGAAGTTCCCAACGTTGGGCTTCAGTGAAAAATCCGTTTTTCTATCAAGTGATTGTTCAATTTGAAAAACCAGAACAATTTTCGTCACGATTTTCTCTTTGGACTCTAAAAAAAAATCATTTTATTGTCCTGACCAAATATTCATTGAGAATCTTGATATTTTCCCAAGAAAAAAGGGAATTCCGTTGCGTTCCAACGATGGAAACTTTATCATCGTACGATATTGAAGTTTGCATCGTTGCGGAGAGTCCAACGGAGAATATTTCATTCACCCACGATTTTTTGGATTTTTGGAATCACCGCAATGTTTTTTTTTTCACATTCAGTTTTTTATTCGCAAATAATTGACAAAACGGACACTGCGTGTTAATTTTTGGCGCTGTTTCTAAAAAATAGACTAAAATTAATGGGTTGCATTCCAACGATGCAAACTTCAATGTCGCATCCGCAGCCATGAACTAATTACGTGTGTTTTTTTTCATGTCGCACGCGGATAAGGAATATTCATGTCGAACGCTGCTGAAGTTTGCAACGAAAAATATTTCGTTTCACCGATAATTCGTTGAATTTTTAATGTCATTGAAATTTTCCGAGTCGATATGCTTTTCGGTTTCTAAAGATGGATCATTTTGTCATCGGAATAACACTTTGCGTTTGAATAATAATTTTTTCTAAAGATAAAAAAGAAAATTTCGTTGCACTCCAACGATGCAAACTCGAGAGTCATTTTTTAGAGACGCACGCGATTTTCGAAAGCTCACCCTGTATGTACACGTGTGCGATGGAAAAAAAGTAGATAAAATGTACATACATCGGTGAAAAAGTGGACACTTGGTGTGCGTGCGCGTTATAGAGGATACGAGACTTCTTACATTTTATGATTTATCACGCAGCTTTCAGTGAACGTGTTCAAAGCCTTCCCCCCCCCCCNTCTTCCCCCCCCCCCCTAGCTCCTTCCTCTGCTTGCTCCTCAAACCTTTCCGAAAGCAGCAGATTGATAAAAAAATATAATGCGACGACATACGAAATTGAGGGAGATTCTCGATGTTCTTTGTGACCAAAGCATCGCTCTCCCGTGTGTGTGTGTGTGCGGAAATTCTCTCGGTATGTATCTTACGGAGAAATATCCGGGGGATATGAAAAAAAAAAGTTTCAATTGGACGAGCGGCGTCATATTTTTGGGTTTCGAATTTTTACTATTTTTATACGTTTCTCGCTCTCCCTTTTCCTTCTTTCGCTTTCTCTGGACGCGCGCGTCTCTTTCGACACCTCGTTCGCCACCATCAGGGTCATCGTCCTGTGCAGGACCAAATCGTCGTCCTCGCTAGCGATTCGATTCACCGTTGTACAGCACCCTCGATCTGCGTTAACTCACCAACTCGTACACCGCTCTCCCCCTCGCCAGACCCCCGTCAAGGGTTGTTTTACTGCCCTCTTCCGGGACTTGGAACGGATCCTCCTTTCCGGTGATCGCGCGCGAGCGCCCGGCCCTTATTGTAACCTCGCGCGCGTTCGCACCGGAGACTCTGCTCAGCGCTCACGCGCTTATCTCCAGCCTCCTTTTGCCACGAGCTTTTCGCGTGGAATTGGCTGCTCTCTGTCACGCAGAGTTACATTTCAATGATGCTGAAGCTTGCAACGTTGGAATGCAACGAAAAATATTTCATTTTACTGATAATTCGTTGAATTTTTAATGTCATCGATATTTTCCGAGCCGATATGCTTTTCGGTTTATAAAGATCGATCATTTTATCCTCGGAATTACACTTTGCGTTTGAATAATTTTTTTTTCCAAAGATGAAAAAGAATTTCGTTGCATTCCAACGATGCAAACTTCAGAGTCATACATTTTAATGACTTTCGACATTTGGGACGTTGTGTGCAAAATTTTCTATCGATAGAATTCCTCTTAATTTGCAACGTACGAAGAGACTAGTGGGATTTCGTAATTTGCGCAATTTTGAGAGGTCGAGATATTTATTTGCAAAAATCACAGTTTTCAGTAGTTTCTCGCTAGAGCCTGCGTGTTAAAAGTTGCAATTTTTAATATTAAATATGCCGTGTGGCTCAAACACACGGAGAGGAATTTATATAAAAAATTGTCCCTCTGAGAAAATAGAGCAAAAACATAGTAATTTTTCATCTGAAATTTGGCGAAAAATGTGAAATTTCCGCTATTTCCGCGATAGAATTTGAATAAATATTACTACGTTTTTGCTAAAATTTCTCAGAGGGACGATATGTCACCAGGGAACTATGGTGGCATAGTAATTTTTGATATAAATTTTTCTCCGTGTGGTTGAGCCTCTCAAGGAGGTTTCGCTACATACGACCATATGCGATAAGAATGTAATAAAATTTGGTGATAACGTTCTTTAGAATCAATGAGAAAAGTCAGTTTTTCGTTTTTGCGTCTCCTTTTTTTTATAACGAGATATTTTTGTTTGGCTCGATATTTTTTCGCAAAGATGCTGGAGTGTTGAACTCTTCGTAACGAAGAGATCGCGAGACATGCGTGAGCAGGATCTTGCCAGCAGCAGGGGAGCAAACTGCTTTTAAGAATTTATCTCGACGGAAGCCTTAAAATCGAAATTAAACAATTCAATGCTGCTTCTCGACTCTCCGCTCATACACTTTTTGCTTGGGCTCAGGGGGATAATTCCAAGTATAACAACGGATTGCTCCACCCTAACGAATCGTATATGAGCGGCCGTTATGTAGCCGAACAAACCGAAAGGGTGCCGCGCGCCCGGCTGCTTGGCCAGCAGCGTATGCACGACATTTCGGATTATAGAGTCATCAGTGCCTTCATCGCGCCAAATGATTTACGTTACGGCCTGCTCCTGCTGCTGCTGCTGCTGCTTGCCGATATTCGAGGGTGGTCTCGCCGAGTCTCTGACTCAAATGATTCACAATCATCTCGATAAAAGCCCTCGAGTCGCGAGCGCGATAACGAATTCGACGGTTTAAACGTGTGTCGCCGTGTGGCTTTGCCAACGGGCCTTGAAATTTCAAAATCTCCACTACATATTTTTCTCGTACCCCGTGCATGCTCCATCTGTCTCGCGTATCTTTTCTTATCACCCCCTTTTCTATTTGCCATAATAATAATCTCTCGGGCATCCTTCGTTCCCTCATTTTCACACACACTTGACAAGTTTTTCGGTTTTCCAATCTTGGCGAAATGATTCTTCATCCTTTATATTCGCTTGTATTTTTTTAATGCGAATCGAATGAAAAAAAAAATTTACACTTTTTTGTTGCCAAACGTGCGCGATCGATTTCGATGAAAATTTTTGCTGTTTCTATTTCTAAACTTTGGGATTCTTTTGCCACTCCAGATTTTTGAAACTCCATGGATTCTCAGGTTCAAATTTGGAATTGTTAATAATTTTATTTCGTATTTTTATTAAGATTAAAAAATACGGTTTTTTAGGTCAATGGATTAGCAAAAGCCCCAAAGTTTCAAAAATTTAACTCTCGCTGCTGCCGCACGTTTGTCGTAAAAATTCTGTTTCATTAATTTTTATAACTCGCGCGCGTGGAGCTCCGGATTTTGATGATGCGATTTGATTTTCGTCGAAGAATGCAGCATGAAATAGAAATTCGATCCAAGAATTTTCAGTTTATATTTCGTTTCTTTGTCGCGGAGGAATTTGTGATGAAAAGAAAAAAAGAAAAAAAAAAGAAATCACAATTGTCGTGCGGATCCTCGAATTTATGTGCGCTGGCACGTGGGTTAGGGTGATTATACGCGAGTCCCGTTCCATATTGTTGGCTTGACGCGGGGGCGGGAAAAACCTACATGGGTTGGTTATATATAGAGTCGGCTTGCCGCAAGCAGGGCGCAAGGGGATCGAGCAAGACGAGTGAGAACATTTGAGCATAGCGAGCGCGAAGCTCTCGGATATGCTTCAAGGTGGGGACGGGGGGAATATGCGAATACATTGTGAACAAGGAGTAAATACAACTGAGAGAAAAGGGCGTGCGTGGATGCGAGAGAGAGTCGAGATTCGATGATGCGTGAAGCCGCACTGTCAACCCCCACACTGCTCCCTCATTCTTTTTGCTTCACATATACGAATAGAAAGAAAAAAAACACACACGCATACGAAACTCGGGTGGATAATAGATTTTTTTTTTCTAAATTTCATTTTTCTTTCATTTCGTCGCGCTTTATCGTTTTCCCAAGTTTTTTTCATTCTTNGAATTGGCTGCTCTCTGTCACGCAGAGTTACATTTCAATGATGCTGAAGTTTGCAACGAAAAATATTTCATTTTACTGATAATTCGTTGAATTTTTAATGTCATCGAAATTTTCCGAGCCGATATGCTTTTCGGTTTCTAAAGATCGATCATTTTATCCTCGGAATTACACTTTGCGTTTGAATAATTATTTTTTCCAAAGATGAAAACGAATTTCGTTGCATTCCAACGATCCAAACTTCAGAGTCATACCTTTTAATGACTTTCGAAATTTGGGACGTTGTGTGCAAAATTTTCTATCGATAGAATTCCTCTTCATTTGCAACGTACGAAGAGACTAGTGGGATTTAATAATTGGCGCATTTTTTAGAGGTTTCACCATGTCGAGATATTTATTTGCAAAAATCACAGTTTTCAGTAGTTTCTCGCTAGAGCCTGCGTGTTAAAAGTTGCAATTTTTAATATTAAATATGCCGTGTGGCTCAAACACACGGAGAGAAATTTATATAAAAAATTGTCCCTCTGAGAAAATTGAGCAAAAACATAGTAATTTTTCATCTGAAATTTGGCGAAAAATGTGAAATTTCCGGTATTTCCGCGATAGAATTTGAATAAATATTACTACGTTTTTGCTAAAATTTCTCAGAGGGACGATATGTCAGCAGGGAACTATGGTGGCATAGTAATTTTTGATATAAATTTTTCTCCGTGTGGTTGAGCCTCTCAAGGTGGTTTCGCTACATATACGACCATATGCGATAAGAATGTAATAAAATTTGGTGATAACGTTCTTTAGAATCAATGAGAAAAGTCAGTTTTTCATTTTTGCGTCTCCTTTTTTTTATAACGAGATATTTTAGTTTGGCTCGATATTTTTTCGCAAAGATGCTGGAGTGTTGAACTCTCCGTAACGAAGAGATCGCGNGAGAGAGAGAGAGAGAGAGAGAGAGAGAGAGAGAGGGAAAATGAAAGGAGTAGGAACAGTATAACGCGCGCGATGAGGGTTGGAGGGTCGAGGGTTAGGAAACAGGGTGTATTGTCCCGCGCATTGTCTGCCCCATTGTGCGACATCACGGACCGATAACTGCCGATAAGGCAGCGCAACCAAAGCTACGTCCGCGTCCCCCCTCCCCCCCCAGACCTATACCCCCATTCTCTCCTCTCCGGATATATAAAAGAAATGATGTACTGAAAATGTGTGTGTGTCTGTGTGGGTATGATGTCGCAATTTATATTTTGCACATGTGTATACGTCGAGTATACTGGATATATATATGTTTGAACGATTTATATGAAAAATTGTGAAAGTACCGAGGGAATAAAGTTTTGACACGTTTTTCCATATTATTTTGAACCTTGGTTACGAAATTTTGAAATTATTCAGTGTCCTGGTTGAAAGATGGAAAAATCTGGATCCAATATATATGGGAAGTTGGGTTTTTCAGGTGCACTGTAAAATTGGTGAAATAATTTATTGACGTTAATGGAACCCCGATTTATTTTATGGAATTTGCAGTTTTGCACTCGGTTTTTTACCGGTACCGACCATGCCGAAGTTTGCATCGTTGGAATGCAACGACATTCGGTTTTTTCTTGAGCAGAACTCGTATTTATTATTCAATATTTGGTCCGGACAATAAAATGTTGCTCCCTTGACAGCCAAAAACTCTATCGACACGAAAAAGTGCCACAAGTTTCAAAATTCAATAAATCATTAATAAATCAAATATTTTTCGTTGAATATCAACGTTGCAAACTTCAGAGTCGTCCGGTACCGAGTCAATGAGTTTCGAAACGTTTTCTCTTTTTTTTCTTATTATTGTCAGCCTTGGTTACGGAATTTTGGGATTATTCAGTGTCCTGGTTGAAAAGCTAGAAAAATCTGGATCCAATACATTTATATGGAGACGAAAGGGTTTTTCAGGTTTAATGCATTTGGTGAAATAATTTATTGATGAAAATTACATTGATTTTTGCTCCATATGGAATTTGCAGTTGTGCAGATTCGAAATAATTGAATTATTTCCGAGACTGTTTTGATAAAATAAAATCATTTTGTTGGAGCTTTTCGATTTTTATTCATTCTGAATCATGTTGAAGTTTGCATCCCGTTGCAATGCAACGAAGTTTTATCTTTTTTCTCTCATACAGCTCATAATTATTATTCAAAATTTTGTCTGGATAATAAAACGATCCTCTCCTGCAACCGAAGAACTCAATCGACACGAAAAATCGGCAAAAAAATATTTTTCGACGAATCTCAAAGTTTAGAGTCATTATTCAAGTTTTTTAAGTTTTACTGCCAATCGTTTTCGTTATGTTGTTGTTTAGTTTTGAAATTGGTCGGATCATTTTTTATTATTCGCTGTTAATAATAGAATTTAAAGGATTCCGGCTAATAATCCGTGGATTTTCTGTTTCAGACAGCCAAAGTTACAATCGCATGCTCCCCTTAGGTGTCGATCGGTAAGTGGCTTTGTAACTTGCACCCCTTTTTTTTCTTGTCTCCTCCGCGTAATGGTATTCATTGCCGATTCTCATGACCCCAAACCTCACGGTGCATGCACGTGGTGGTGGTGGTGGTGGCGGCGGTGGTGTAACTCGAGCTCACCGCGGGGGTGAGCCAAAGCGTTTAAGCTCCTGATCAATGGTGTATTCATAACTATATAGCGAGGGAGAGAGAGAGAGAGAGAGAGTGACAATGAGCGCTATAGAGAAAGGGGACGCNCCGCGTAATGGTATTCATTGCCGATTCTCATGACCCCAAACCTCACGGTGCATGCACGTGGTGGTGGTGGTGGTGGCGGCGGTGGTGTAACTCGAGCTCACCGCGGGGGTGAGCCAAAGCGTTTAAGCTCCTGATCAATGGTGTATTCATAACTATAGAGAGGGAGAGAGAGAGAGAGAGAGAGAGAGTGACAATGAGCGATATAGAGAAAGGGGACGCTTGTCAGGGCGTAGAAAAAAAAAATCTTGCTGCATGTGAAAAGTGATGAAGGACGATGCGTAATAAATTACGTCAATCATGATGACATCGATTAGTGTCTCGGAATCCCAGAAACGAACGATCACGTGATCGATAATCGAGACCGCGTGTGGGTCAAATTGACCCGAGACATTTTTGAGGCCGCTTTTCCCCGATCTCGCGGGTTTACTGCATTGTTTTGGCCGAAACAGCTGCTCGCGCTCACACATTTGGCGCGCGAATGTTGAAAGATCGCGAATCAAATGGATTTTATTAAAATTTTGCAATTATATAATTATTTTCATGGATTATGTAAATTTTGTTTCGGTCGTCGTGAGCCACTGCTGCGGACAAGGGGACCATTGAAATTTCCTTACGGTTTTAAGTGGTCATATATGAATGCATGAATAACAATCGAAAACTATAATCCCCTCGGAGTTGGTAATAACGAGGCGATGCGCTCTCTCCGTTTGCTGTTTATGTGCAGTGCCCGCGCCGTCGCCGCTGCATGGCCGCGACGCTCGCACAGCGGGAAAACTCTCCTCTCGTCTTTTTACGACCTAAGCTTCCCGGGCCATTTTTATATGTTAATAAGCTTTCGCGCTATACATGTCGCGTGATCGTAAGTGCATATTAAAGAAATTCTCGATCTCGTGGCGAAATAATCGTGAGTCGTTACTCGTCCGGTTTTTTTTTTATTCAATTTTTTTTTCTCTTTTTATTTTTTTTCTTTTTTTACTTGCGCGAGCTAAGAGCAGGATGCGGCTCGTCGTAGAGCATTCAAGTTGGCAACTTTGAGGTGCAACGAAAAATACTTTTTTCTATTAATTGTTTGTTCAATTTTAAAAAATCATGACAATTTTCGATTTGGAGCCTGAAATTTTTTTTTTATTGTCCTTACGAAATATTCAATAAGAATCACGAGCTCCGCTCAAGAAAATAAAACTTCGACATCGTCGCGTACAGACTCGCGTTCTCTTCCTTTTCTCAAGCAAAGACCACGCGCGACCAGACGCAGCATCGGGATCAAGGAAATCCCACGGACAAACTGTTCCTCTGGATTCTCTGCTCATTCCTTTCGTGCCGCGCGGCTAAGTGTTACACTTGCTCTAAGGATTCTCCGCGCCGCGTATTATACCCTCCTGCCTGAGCTCGCTTTTTCCTTTTTTTTCTTTATTATTACTTTTCGCACTTGTCCAGCATTTTATAGTTGTGCGCGATTTACTTTTCTCATCGCCGCACGACGACATGGGCGTTCGTCGACGATGTTTCATTTTTTATTATTTTTATTTCGGTCTCTTAATTGAAATTTGGGGAAGGAACTGAAATCGTCGCGATCTCCATTCGTTTTAGACTCTGAGATTATTTCGATGGGGCACCAGAGCTCGTGGTGGAAGGTTTTTTGGAGAAAATAACGTTCGCGACGATGACCTCGAGGTTTATACAGCTCCGTGTGGTTTTCAACAAATTCACTCGATACTTTGAAGTTTCGCTCAGTCGCGAAGCAGCAGAAACCGATGAATAGCGACTTTACACACTGCGAAGAGCCACAATTTGGTTTAGAAACGTTTCAAGGGATTTTTGCATATTAACAATATTTTCGTTGTTTCATTTGGCTGGAGCGAGAAAATTTATGGTTTCGCTGAAACGATTGGAAAAAGAATGAATTCGTTCCACCGCGCAATCGCGCGATACTCCGGTTTCGATGCCATTGAAATATTTGTTTGGCTTATATACGCGATTGTTTCGTCAATGCCGCGTGAGGGAGATGTACACTAACCGCGAAGAAGCAGAATTATGTGTATAGCCTCGCGTATACGTGTGTATAGCGAGCTGACGAAAAGGAATATTGCTTTCATACGCACATACATGCCCGCGCGTCTCCGTACACTTTGATGCCTACCTATCGAACGTATTTGCTAGAGAAGCGCGTGTACGCGATATATATACATAATAGTAAAGTTATAGTTGTGTAGCGTCCATAGTTGTGTAGATACGAAGCAGCAGCCCGGGCGTTTTGTTAGCGGCGCGCAAAAGATGCCTTTGAATCCTTAATTCCCTTTGAAAGTCTCATTCTGGCGGGAACGAGCGGTATTATTCGCTTGAATGACGTATTGAGCGAGTTTTGTATGCCATCGCGCGCGCGGCATTAGCGTATACACGCGCGCGCGCGATACAGACGCGCCCGCGTACGTATACGTGTGTATATCGTACTTTTCGTTCTCATCTCGGTGTTCCGCACGCTTTTGTGAAATGTACGTGTGTATCTTTTGCTCTCGGAGCAAAAGTTTTCCTCCCCCTCCTTCTCTCCCGCCCTGCTCCGTGTCCTGCTCCCCCGTGTACTCGCCCATTTTCGCTTCCTCCGCTCTCTTGTCCATCATAATCACAGTTTCGTTATAGGTTTCCGCGTTTTCGTCTCACTCCTCGCTAGCTCTCGCACCCTCCCCCCCCCTCCCGACCCCGCGCTGCCACTCCTTTTTACTCCACTTCTCGTCTCGCTACACCTTGATCCCGGTTTCTCTCTCTTTCTCTTTTATGATCTTTTATCGACATCGCTCCCTTGCAACTATTTCTCGTGCCCGCGACAGACGGAGAACGATGTACAGAGATTTTACAAATCTTTTTTCTTGTTCTTGTTCATCGCCAATTTCGATCGTTTCCTCGCGATAGATAGAAATTCGCCGTTGATTAGGAAACGAGATTTTTGCTGGTTTTTATTTTTCATCGTTCCCTTACTCCGTTTGTTACTGATTAAGCGGAGACGCGGATCGTACTTGATTAGCATATTTCCATGTTTTGATGTCTTTTCCTTCGCTGTTAAGGATACCAAGGGATGAGCGGCGGAGACGAGGTGCGTGTATGTGACTTTGCTCCTTTTTTACTCGATCTCGCGCTCGATTGTCTTTCGAGGGTCATCGTCTCTCTGCATGAGAAGACGTGCACGTCTGTTTTGTCTGTTTTGTCGCGGCAGCAAGTGGATCTCTCGGGTTTTTCGGATTTCCGCGATTAGCCCATTAGGCATCGAGAGAATTGTAGTGGCTCGCGAATTGGTTTATAGGAACAGCAGGGCGCGTGCAGTGTGTATATTAACGCGCAGGGCGAACCGAGAACGGGGCAGTCGCGGGAGCAGAGCAGGTTCTCGCATCGAGGCTCGCGGGAGTGGGAAAAACCGAGAGAGAGAGAGAGAGCGAGAGAATGAAAGGCGAAGCGAAAATGTGAGTGTGAGATGCAGCGAGTGACGGCGCAAGGCCCATATTCGTGCATTGTGGCACGTTCCATCGCGTTCTCAACTGAACTGAACTCGACTCAACAGAGTAGGAAGAGAAAGGGTGAGAGCGAGAGAGAGAGCGAAAGAAAGAGCCACAATGGTCTCGTTGGTGATGAGAGGAGGCACGAGGAGGTGGGCTAGGTGTATGAATAAGTATAACAGACAGACACTGGTACAGAGGAGACAGACACAGGTAGCTCTCCCTCTCTCTCTCTCTCTCTCTCCCTTTTCCAACCCCGGGCCGCGCCGCGGTATGTGAATGAGAGGAACCCATTTGATAACACGCCTCCACCAGCCACCCAAGTCCATTGTGTCGCTTTCTATTCAGCTGCTCTCTGTGCCCTCGCTACTACCCTCTTCTCTTCCCTCTCTCGCTCTCTCTCTCTCTCGCAAAACCCAACGTTCCTTCGTCCACCCCCCTTCCCTTCTTCGATATCAATGCGAAAATCGCACGTTCCTCCTTCTCCTCCATTCCATATACAGGACATTCCTTCTCAAATGGACTCCTCTCTCTCTCTCTCTCTCTCGGGCTCTCATCCCATTCCACGCCCCGAGACTTTCGTCTATATTTACTCTCTCTGCGCTGCCGCAAGATCTCGTCAAAAGTTTTCTCATGATATCCTGAAGCTCCCAACGTTGGGCCTCAATGAAAAATCCGTTTTTCTATCAATTGTTTGTTCGATTTCAAAAACCAGAACAATTTTCGTCACGATTATCTCTTTGGACCCTAAAAAAATATCGTTTCATTGTCCTGACGAAATATTCAATGAGAATCTTGAGATTTGCCCAAGAAAAAAGGGAATTTCGTTGCGATCCAACGATGGAAACTTCAACATCGTGTTTTCTTTTATTCAGCAGGTCATTCGTAATGAAGCTTTTGCCTTTTGCTGCATCGAATTTTGTTGTTTGGATTCTTTCGTTCGGTCCATACGCGCGTGCGATATGCACCCATATTGCGTGCGCTTTCCTCCTCGAAGGACGCGATCAGATGTTTTGGATAAAAAGTTTTTGGTAAAGCGCCTCGTAGGGTGCGCGACGTGTGTATGTTTATTTAGTATGCTTTGATTTTAGTACTTTGGCAACAGCAGCAGGTATATATAAATTGGGATGGTGACTAGCGCATCCATTTTGCTTTATAGATGTAAAGAGCGAGCAGGAGGAGGAGGAGGAGGAGGGGGAAGAGTAAATTTGCAGTAGCGGCGTGCCATCAGGACGAAAATGCTCTCGCGCATATCCCAGAATGTTGTGCAGCATCGAAATACATATATTTCGTAGTTATGTATATACATATATATAAACGCCACGATAACAATGAGACGGAGACAATGCCCAGGTACAATGCTGCTGATGTTGAACTCGACTGATTTCGACGATTTTTGGACCCTTGCATGTGCACCGCCCGTGAGCTTCTCTCTTTATCTCTTCTCTACTCCCCCCCCCNTACGTTTCTTCCTTTTTTTTGCCTCTTTCTCTCGCTCTCTCTCTCTCGTTCTTGTTGAAAATGATTCCCGCATACGTAATCATCGGTATGGGCACATCGTCGAATTCATCCAGAGATTCTCACCGTATCAGCTCTCGCTCCCGCGCCCGATCCCAAACAATATAGCGCGCGCGGCTTTGAAATATATTCTGCATATCGTTGATCCCCGAAGCGTTGAAATAATTTGTACGTCGAGCCGCCGCGAATATTCGTCGTCGCATCGTTCTCGCATCCTGCGAGTTTTCATCTTTTTTTTGTTTTGTTTNTTAATTTTTTTTTTGTTTTTTTTTTTATTATTTTGAATTTTTGTTGAGCCCTCGTTTTATTCTCACTCTCGGCATATTTAGGCTCGCGATTGATAGAATTTAAGGTTTTGTTTAATATTTATGCATGCGTACCCCGCCCCCACCGCCGCCGAGAGAAAAAGGAATGTATAAATCCTTTGAGCACCGCTGGCTGCACCTGAATAGATACATTATGCCGGGGCGGCCTATTGACGGCCGATTGTTCCCTTAACAATAACAACAATATCTGAATAGTCGTGCGAGCACATCTCGCCCGCACTCACGCACTTCTGCTGCTCAAACTCCCAGCACCTCTCGACCGCCCACAAAATAGATACTAAATCCACGTGAACCAGAGCGAGAGCTAGGGAGCGAGAGGGAGAGAAAGGAAGGGCGGGGGGAGAATGCATGGTCCAGCGCAGGGAATGGGGTTTTTTGCGAGGAAGAATGGAGAGGCCTCCGGTCAATGGGTTGCTGATACATTTGTCTATTTTTTTTATTTGTTTGCTTTGTCATGCATTTTTTTGTTTTTTCGATTTTTATCTTTCGCATTAATTCGATGAATAATCCTTTTCGGTCTGCGTGCGATAGGCAGGAATTGGCATTCGAATATCGCGTCTAAAATAACCGAATCGCAATCGATTTGCATTTCGTATCAATGGGTTGCCAAATTATTTCAAGAGCGTGTCGGAACGATTCGAATAATGTTTTTCGAGAAACCTCCTCGTTGTAGCGAAAAATGCAATTTTTGGTGCCACTTACCGTCGGTCGGTAAGTTACCGACCGAGCGGACACTGACGTTTTCTTGTTCCACGGCCAGGAGTCTTGGTCGGTAATGATTTTCCGTTTTGGTTATGTCGAGGGTTTCATGTGCTCACCGTTGTGTTCGGCTCTTCGAATCTCCAACGTCGGTAAATGTTTGCTCGACGAGAGCAGAGACAAAAATTGAATTTTTTTTTTTTAAATTGTTTATTAACAAAGTAAAAACAACCGTCGATCATGAGACTGCTCGAGCAGCTTACATTCATCGAAAAAAGATATATAATTAAAATGCGATTGCGATTTTGTTGTTTCGTTACTTTTTAGCTTGCTCGTCACGTTTAACGGTTTCGATATTTCTGGTTATTTAGCCGCGATTATTAATATAAAATAGTTTCTCGATCCTCTCTCGTAACTTATAAGTCATCGCTTGGATTTGCTCGAAATCCTCGTCGTAGTTTAACGAGGAAAAACATGAATAACGGCACTTGATAAATATTAAAATGGTTTAAAAATTAATCGCTCGGTCTGCAGCTCGTTTCCGGTCCCGCGGACATTTTTTTTTCTTTTTGCATCGACTTATAGACTCGTTTCTCTTTTCATTTTCTTTGGTATGTAGTTTGACTTGAAAAAAATATTTATATGTTACGTCGATTTTGTTTTTTTTTTTTTTTTCTTATTACGAGTCCAGTCCTTGGGGAACCGGCTGCCGCTTTTGCGATTATTGCATTTTCAGCTGTCTGCCAAGTTCACATTCGTCTTGCAAGTCTTTCGGTCGCGTTGTCCCAATTTTTTGTCTCTCGGACAACTTGTCAGTCACTATTTATCGTCCCTCTTTACTCGCTCGTAACTCAGAATAAATATGGCGACGGTTCCGCAAAGCCACAATGTCCACAGATTCGCTAAAAAAAAAATTATGAATTAAAAAAACATTTTTACTCGCGAAAAATTAGAATCCGATCAAATGACTCGTTTTTTTTGTTTGTTTGCCTTTTATTTATCTTACCACTGGATAATCTTCCTCCAGAGCGTTTGCGCTGTAACGATAATGGATCGATCTGTTGGCCATTACTGATTTTGGATCGTTTCGACATAATTGTGGACTTTTGAGGTTCCAAGATGAATCGTGAAGGTTTGCCGCGAGGTTCAGTATGTCCCGCTTGTTTTGCAACCCTCGTATCAACGTCTCTGGCTAGTTTGATGAATTTTTCATTAATTTACCAAAATTTGCTTACATTTGTTTTTTTTATACATGAGAATTTTTCTGGCGAAAAGTTTGTTGGCTTTTTTCTCGAGAATGTGGACAAGGGATCGAAATATATTATTGAGGAAACAATTGGCTGATGCTGACCTTAGAACGAAGCTTCGGCGACAGGCTCTCGGGGGTTTCTGATCTCGATGATGCCGATGATATTGAGGATCGCGTGCTATAAGATGACGATATTGTTGACAATATCAGACTGCTTATTCCACTCGATTCGCTCCGGCCGCTCGGCGATCCCGGACGCATAGCATGCTCGCCCATTTCGTTTTGCAAATCACGCCGATTTACCGCCTCCGTTGCACCGCACATATTCATCAATCCACGAAACTCATTCTCGTCGTATCCCGCCAGGGACATTGCCAAAGAGAGCGCCATTTTTTTTTTATTCCTTTGTAAAACCTCGCGCAGCACGTCTCTCTATCGTTACTGTGAAAAATTCATTTAAATTCAAAAAAAAAGGAGATAAAAATTACAATTTTAAAACAATTGTCGCATTTTTGTATTTTTTCCAAAATTTGAACTAATTTTTTTAGCAAAATTGAAAAGTCGAAGACAAAATTTCATTCAACCGTTGAGACGCTTGCTCCGAATTCAATTTACAAGTTGAATTTTTTTTTCTTCGACGAATTCATAAATTTTCATTGTTAATTTTTCTTTTTCACTCACTGAATTTCACTCTCGAGGGATTTTTACTTTTCCGGAGGATTTTTCTAATCGTCGATTTCGAGATAGTGACACACAACGCGTTTCGTGACATCAACAGACAGACTAAAATTTCCAACGGTCGTCGACACCTCTTGCCTTTTGCGTTTAGACACAATTGTATACATTTTCTGTATATTATGTTGCTCGATGTACAATCGGCAGAGACATACATACGACCTTGTATACCTCTCGCTACTTTGTCTCTCGTCGTAATTCGAGTTTATATTTGAAATTTTCATCGTGTGTATGCAAATATCCTTGATGGATTTCGCTTCGGAATTAATTTGATAGATTTTACGATTTTATCGAAATTTACAGGCTCGAAATACCGAACAAGCTTTTTTACTCACGCGTACAAATTGAATTGGCATTTCGTATGGTTTTTTTTTTCATTCGTATTCCGTTGCGAATCCGTCCGAATAGAAAAACGTGTCGAGTCGGTTTCGAAATCTTTCTTACCGACCGTCGGTAACGCGAAAAAATGGAACAAAACTTTTTACGAATGCGGTGAATTGTCGCGTTCCCTTCCGTCGGTAAGTCATGAAATTGCTTTCCTGCTGTTGGCTCGCTAGATTCGGAGATGAAGTTTCACTGCGTCGATAAACAATTCGCTCGGACGTTCTGCGTCCGACCACCAGGTGCTCTCGATTTCCACATTTTACATTCACAACGATGATTATTTCTAAAGAAATGAAAAGATCTCATGGTATTTATGAATTTTCGAAGAAACGTTATTTGGAGAACGGTAATTCTAGTTTTTTGTAATCTCATGGTATTTTCGGTGGAATGAAAAAGGTTGATGGGAAATTTTTGCCGAATTTTGAGACTTTTCCATACACGCGTACAATTGCATGTTCCGAAGACTCAAACCGCCACGATTTTCCATGCAAAAACAAGTAGGAACAGGATCTTTGGCACTGCCATTATTTTTTTCATCTTTATTCAAATTATAAAATTTTATACAATTTCTTTACATCGTTCGAATTCTAATCCTAGAACGGTAACCGGTGAGAAATCCGTTCACTCCTTGTTTTCCCATTTTTTTTTGTTCATCGCGTTTTATTGAATTTTTGACTTGAACAAAAATTGACCCAGGCTCGCGTGGTCTTGCATTAAAAGCGAAAAGAATGAGCACAAGTTGAAACCTTTTCGTTAAATTTTACCGCGGGGATATGAATTTTTCAAAATTTGTGTCATTTATAATTCCCAGCAGTTTGTTGGAATAGGTAACAAAAAAATGATTACCGTTCTAGGGTTATAAGCCTCGCGGCGACAAAATAAAATTTTTATCTAAACATTACAGACGATCTTGAAGTTTGCATCGTTGGAATGCAACGAAATTGCATTTTGTTCTGAGCAGAGCTCAAGATTCTTATTCGATATTTGTCCAGGACAATAAATCAGTCGTTTCTTATGACCCAAACCCAAAATCGATACAAAAATTGTCACGAATTTTGAAATTGACCAAACAATTAATAGAAAAATGCATTTTTCGTTGGATCCCAACGTTACGAACTTCAGTGTCATACATTACAGTAGATGCAAAAAATTTGATGCAATTTTTGTTAGTACACGAGACCTGAAACGAATGGATCATGGAGGCAGACCAAATCGGCTTAAAATGAAGAAGCGAGTAATAATTCCGAAAAAACGAGGAACGTAAAAACAGCGAGTGAAATAGTTTGGCAAAAAAAAACAGAAATTCTCGGGATCGAAAGGATGCGAGCGGTTCCTTGGCGGAAAAAGTTGCAATAGGAATAAATATAAAAAAATAGATATAAACAAATAATGTGCAGGGTATGAAAAAAATGAGGAACGCAAAGAAAATCTGGAAAAAATAAAGCGTAGGGTGGTCGTTGGCTGTTTAACGTGTCCTGCTCGAGGCATCCGGTGGCCCTAGCAACCGCACATGCGCCCTTATGCCGCACGTTTTGCGAGGCTCTCTCTGCAAGCCTCTCTCTCCCAGGTGGTTGGGGATTGGCCCCGGAGTAACACCCCCTCATAATGGGTTCACCCGTCCGAGCAGCGCGCGAGGCCTGCTCCCGCGAGCTCTCACCGGAGAGAGATACCAGCAGCCCCGAGTATATAACCTCCGCGAGCGAGTCGCAGCAGCTCTATGTGCTCGAGTGCGAAACCCTCCGAATGGTCCAACTCGCACGACAGAGATCGCGCCAGAACCGAGGCTCTCCGAGCTCCAATCCCGCGAGGGGATGAAAGAGGCCAACGGAAGCCATATTGATTTCCCTATGTTTCCCCCGTGTTGTTACTATAGCGCCCGTTGAGGGCGCGATCGAGTGTCTATTCATGTATATACATCTATAAATATAGCGCGCGCGCGTGTGTGTGTGTGTGTGTGTGTTTGGTTTATATATGTATACAGGAGAATCTGAGACGTTCCATGCAAACTGTCGACAAACTGGCGTTTCTCAATTTTCCTTTATATCCCCCTCGCAGCCTCTCTCTTCATCCCCCTGATCATGGTTTTTCCATCTTTGCGAGTCTAGCTTCTTTTTCTTTCGACGTTTTGTGTAAATGCATGCGGATCCGCACTTGGAGGACGCGCTTTTCTTTGGCGAGGACTATGCCGCGCTCGTTTTGTCGTTGCTGTAAAAATTGATCGATTAGCGAACGATTATTTTTAGTTTTGTTTCGTTTAATGGGTTTGCCACTGAATCGGGAAACGGGTGGACGATGTTGCAGTTTGCATCGTTGTTATGTAGCGAAATTCTGTTTTTTTTTTTCTTAAGCAGATCTCGTGATTCTTATTCAATATTTAGTTGGGACAATGAAAAGATGTTTTTAGGTTCCAAAGAGAAAATTGGTATCGAATGTTGTGGTTTTTGAAATTGAACAAATATTTCATAGAAAAACGGATTTTTCGCTGCACCTCAACGTTGCAAACTTCAGGGCCATACAGGTCGACCGATATTCCAACTTTGTCACTTTATCTAGTCAGATACATTTATACCTGANATTGATCGATTAGCCAACGATTATTTTTAGTTTTGTTTCGTTTAATGGGTTTGCCACTGAATCGGGAAACGGGTGGACGATGTTGCAGTTTGCATCGTTGTTATGTAGCGAAATTCTGTTTTTTTTTTTCTTAAGCAGATCTCGCGATTCTTATTCAACATTTAGTTGGGACAATGAAAAGATGTTTTTAGGTTCCAAAGAGAAAATTGGTATGGATGTTGTGGTTTTTGTAATTGAACAAATATTTCATAGAAAAACGGATTTTTCGCTGCACCTCAACGTTGCGAACTTCAGGGCCATACAGGTCGACCGATATTCTGACTTTGTCACTTTATCCAGTCAGATACATTTATACCTGAGAGTGAATTCGTTTGCTATAAGAATAACGAGTCGTTTGGAGGCGATACATTTTTTTGCACCCGACGAACCGAATCTTTTGGTTTATGAAACGAAATTTGGCTTTCGCGATCTTTCATGTTTTCTGGGATTGATCTTACCTTGTCTTTGCGGGTAGAATTATTTCTGTCGATGGGAATTATGGATATATCGTTTGCTCGTTCGTACGGATACGTGGAGAGCCGTGACGCTCTAGCGTCAACAACAGCAGCCTCCCTTTCGGTCCTTCATAACGTCCAAACTCTCGCGCGATTGTCTCTTCTTCTCGATCGGTTTTGTTGCCAATTTCTATTGCTCTCTCTCTCCCGCTCTTTCTCCTTTTCTTCCTTTTTCGATCATCGGCAGCGATATTGGCAGATCGTTGTACGTGTTGCTCCGTGTCTATCGTTGTTGAGCGTATTCCAATTTTACAAATGTTTCGAGAAACCGTTCTTCTGTACCGTGAATTGAATTTCAAACGTGCGTCTCGAAACACTCACGACATATTTATAAATTGGATTTTTACAGTGGGTTTATAAGACAGAATTTTCTGGACTGGGGCAATTCAGCAAAACAAGAAAAAAGAGTGCGCGCTGGAACTATATACGAAAGTTGTTGGGGGGTCTCTTGGGAAAATGTTCAATTATAGATTTCTTTCTGTCGCTCTGATTCCAATTTACTTTACGGATACTGATCAGAGCGAAAAATTCTTACGGAATCAAACAGAAATGTTTCGTTTTTTTGTTTTTTGACAAATGCGACGACATAGGGAATTTTTAAATTATTTCACTTTCTATATACGAACACTGGAAACAAAATTTTGTTGGGAAAGATCGATATTTTGTTTGATACGTTCAACTAAACGTTTTTTGAATAATCCCAAAAATTGTGTCGTCGCAGCAAGAAATATTCTAGAAAGTTTCTTCGGAAGCAAATTTTTGTCGTTCCAATCGTAAAATTTGCTGACGATTCCATTAGAAACCAAATTTACTGCCAAAATAACGAAAATTTTGAGATTATCAAAAAATATTTAGTTGATCGTGCGTGTTCAACAAAATATCGACGATTTTTAACAAAATTTCATTTCCAGTGAATCGAAGAATGAAATTTAACCGTCATTCTGACTCATCATTCCATCGCTGCGGCGAGGAACAACGATTTAACGAAGATACGAAATCACGCGGATCGCGTATTTAAAAAGCACATTGTCCAGGAATATTTTTTTTTTTTTTGTAAAAAAGTTCAATTCGCTGAATCGANTTTTTTTTTTTTTAATCAATTCGCTGAATCGAAAAAATCTGCCATCACCAAAGCATTCTATTCGTGTTTTAGAAAACACTTGATTCTTCCATTCGTTCAATTCGCTAGCCGGAAAAATATCTCGCACCACGACCACCCACGTCGTTGTTGTTTAATTAATAAATTTCATTTTGTTGGTCGCATTTTTTCCAATCAGCCAATAAAATTTTTCTATTATCGTACAGCCTTAATTAATCGCTGAGAATTTGATTATTTCTTGGCAAATTTTTTCCATTACGAAAACGATTTTTTTTTTTTTAAATCGACTTTTTTTTTTACTTTTTACGTTTTTTCGGTTTTGCGCTTCGCTCGCTTTCACATCTACGCTTCGTTCTACAAACACACACACACATCCATTGAATTATTGAGTCGCGTGATGAGCAACCATAAACAATCACTTTGGACTTTGATAATTAGGCGAAATAAAGGAGCCGGAGGAAAGTGAATTCTATCGGGACGAAAATGATGAGCGCGGGAATAAGGGTCGATGCTGTTGCCTGCTGTCGTACGCCCTCGCGCGCGTAAAAAGAATAAGCAGCATTTCTGACACGACCATTCATTTTCTCTACTTTTCTTGGGGCTCTCGGCTGTTTCTGCTGCTGCTGCTGCTGCTGCTCGACCGATATGTGTAAACCTCGAAAACGTGAAATATGGATGCGAGCAGGTCAGAGAACGAAACGGAGCGTGCGCTTTGACCTCCGCGGATTCACGTGCAAAATCTCATGTGCAACATCCACTCGTGGCCCTTTCCATAGAAAATATTTCCATTTATTTCGTCAACTTTACGTTTTTTGCTCGACAAATAAATGAAAGTCTTGAAAAATTCGAATAAAATTTTCAAATACGATTTTTCTGCCTCGTTCCGCAGTCGTCGAGCTTTCTACAGTGGTCGCTTTTTTTTTGTTGCTTATTTCGTATGACCCAATCGCGTTGAAACTCGGACTTGTCGGCTCTCGAGATTTTTTGTTGGTGCGGGAATATTTGAATGTCTCAACGACGCGTCTAATGAGGTTTTTGGAGGAAATCGTGAATTATTATATAGGCCGCATGAGCACGGTTGTCCGAAGGATTCGGAATATCGGTAGGAAACTGCGCACCTGGGTGGTCCGTTGAATCTAAAACGGTGCATTAAGCCAGCCATAGACACGCTTTTCTCATATCAGCTGCACATTTTCCCAGACACACGCTCATCCTCCCCTGCTCCTCCTGCTTCTTGTTCTCCCTCCTCCTCCTCCTCGTCCTCCTTCTTCGTCCCCTTTCGTTATCGCGTACACGAGTCTCCGGACTCTTCTATCTCGCGCGCGCGGCCCAGTGGGAAAGACCATCAGCTTCGAACCCGTCGAGATATATTCGAGAATGAGACGCCGCGCGCGCGGTCGCAATATTATGGGAAACCTTGCGGTTGTTACCCATTGATGCATGACTCGCGGTAATAGCCGCACGATACAACGAGCTTACGAGCAGAGCGCTGGGGGCTTTTACGCTCGCGTTGATTCAAAGATTTCACATGCACCCATACTTCCACAACTTGTACGCGAACTAAAGAGGGCACTTGTTATTTCTTGTTCTCGAGTTTTTTGTTCCTCGCTTTAAATTTAATTTTTTTTTTTTTTTTCGAGGAGGTTCGAGGAGGTATGATTCTTTCGGTGGTTTTACACTCGGCCCAATCGACCCGAACCAGTTTTTAGGCTCATTTTGGTAGTGCGAGTATTTTTTGGAATTTTTGTTTTCTTTTCCTGATAGATTGTATGAAAAATGGATGTTTGCTCGGGTCAAATTGACCCGAACCAGTTTTTAGGCTCATTTTGGTAGTGCGAGTATTTTTTGGAATTTTTGTCTTCTTTTCCTGATAGATTGTATGAAAAATGGATGTTTGCTCGGGTCAAATTGACCCGAACCAGTTTTCAGGATCATTTTGGTAGTGCGAGTATTTTTTGGAATTTTTGTTTTCTTTTCCTGATAGATTGTATGAAAAATGGATGTTTGCTCGGGTCAAATTGACCCGAACCAGTTTTTAGCCTCATTTTGGTAGAGCGCGAGTATTTTTCGATATTTTTGTTTTCTTCTCTTGAACGATTGTGCGAAAAATGGATGTTTGCTCGGGTCAAATTGACCCAGAGTAGATACCGCGAGTACGTCAACCTGATGTTCGTCGTTTGGACACCCGGGCGTTCGAGATCGCGTGTATCGATGCATCATATCGCGCGGAGGTTCGAGAAGAATATATTTGGCTGCTTTTTGCTATTTCTCTCTCTCTCTCTCTCTCTCTGTTTTTCTCTAATTTCTCGAGACGAAAGGCAGCAACATAAATCGGTCCGGGTCATCAATCTCGTTTGTCATGAAAAGTGTTTTCCGATGACCGCGCGCGCACGAAGGAAGGGAGAGAAGAGGTTGAATCGAGCTACAATAATGCACTTAATAGCCGACACGCACACAACACGCTGCGGCAAACTCGCACGGAGCAGCATAACGTTCTGTAGCGGCGATTATTTGGCGCCGTGCGCTTGGATATTGTGTGTGTGTGTGTGTTTGGGAGGAATCGAGGTAGGGCCGGCTCCCCCGTGTCAAAACACTGGTATATTAGGTATTAAGTATCTAAACGAGGGAGAACAATGGCACACGCGATCGCCCTAATGTTTTCGTGAAAATGTGCGGCGCCGCGCGCGATTAGGAACCCCCTCGATAATTGTCACGCCATGTCTTTGATTAATTCTAACAAGATTTCGGGCTTTGCTTTTTCTGTATCCTCGTTATATACTCCCAACAATTATCGTACCGAGTGGAATATGACGAAAAAACAAATGTATCGTATCAATCCGTGCCCTTCGCAGCTCTGGGAAGATTTTTTTCTCGTTATTTTCATTTTCATTCAAAAATGATGTGAAAAAGAAAAAAGAAAAATGTCTGCGTCTCCGAAAAGTCACAAATTACGATGTTGAAGTTTGCATCGTTGGGATGCAACGAAGTTCTATTTTTTCTTGAGCCGAGCTCGTGATTCTTAATCGATATTTGGTCAGGACAATGAAACGAACTTTTTTTTGGATCCAAAGAGAAAATCGGTACGAAAATTTGCATGGTTTTTTTTAAATTGAACGAACAATTAATCGAAAAAGGTATTTTTCGTTGTATCTCAACGTCGCGAACGGTGAGGCGGTCAGGGGGCGGGAGGACTAACGGCAAGGGGGTGCGATGAAGAGGGATGAAAACGCCGACGAGAGGAACGAAGAGTTTCTCTGCTGCTCCCTGCGCGCGTGCAATATCGTTCCTGATGGGTGATCCGACAATCCCACGAAACAAGAGGCTCTCTCTCAAATGAGCGCACGCCTGACTTACACCGTTAGTAGTCGGCTCAACGGGCTCATGAAAAAAAGAAAAAAAAAGGAAAAAAACCCCCGGAGAGTTTGCACAAACGAAAAACGACCAGATGTCGAACTGAATATTTTACGGACTTGCCCGACCCAACGTTCAAGAGTCTGTGCACACACGAAAGGGCTACTCGCGCGGGTTTTATATATATCTGTGTTTTTACGCTCTCATCGCTCTGCTGCATGCTCCAGCGTGTGTCTCTGCGCGATGGTTGCGCGACGACGACGTTGGCACGGACTAAAAAATACATTTTCCTCGGGATTGGAATGTTTTCGAGGGTCAATTTGCTTTTGATTTTTCGTCGCGCTTCCCTTGCGCCATTCCTTTCTTTTCTTTCAGCCCCGCAACCCAAATGTCTTGGCAGAACCAACCAATTGTTTGAAATCCTAGACATTTTTTGCGAGAACTTTTCACCGCCTGCCATGGCAGAGAGAAATACGAAGTAGAAAAAGGTGCAGAAAAAAAAGAAATGAGAAAAAATAAATAAAAAATTGGGAGAAGGATCGAGAGAGGGCAACTCTCCCCGGTAATCCTTGGCGGCGACGTACGTTCTCTCGTGAACCCTCACTGATACAGCCTGCTGGGATTATCACAGGGTATCATATATGCCGAGCGCGCGGTGAAGCCTCTCTCTCTCTCTCTCTCTCGCTGGCGAAAAGCGTAGCGAGAGATTGCTTTGGAGGAGGAGTATGGGGGCGGGAGTGAGAAATCGCGATATGGAAAAAAGCAGAGAAAGAGAGAGAGAGAGAGGGAGGGAGAAAGATAAATCGAGCGAGAGAGAGAGAGAGAGAGAGAGATCGAGGGAACCCCATGGTTACCCGGGGCTCTTGAAGTGGGACTCCCGGGGGCTTGCGGAGTACCGCCAAATCCACCGCAAATGCTCTCGAGTACTTCTTGGTCGGACGTGAGCGCGCAAGGGCGAGGAGAGCAGCAGAGGAACACACCGAGAGAGAGTAGAGCGCGTGGTACTTGAACTAGTTGGGGACCACCGAGTGGCTCGGTTGGTTGGCTCTACGCNTCGGTTGGTTGGCTCTACGCAAGCCACTACCGCTCTCTGGCGGAGAGTAGACTTGGCCAAAGTGGTGGTCGTCGAGAGAGACCAGAGAGACCGAGACCGAGAGAGAGAGATTCGCTGTACTCTATAAGGGACGAAAAAAAAAAGACTACGGAGGTTCGTAGTACCCGAGAGGGGGAGGGGGAGGGGGGTGGAGAAAAAGAAAGCTATATACCTACGTACATTGGATTCTTTGTCTCGACGAGTTTGACACTTTTGGGAGATATTGAAATCGAAGAGCTCGAAACTTAGAGAAACTTGAATAATAAAAAAAAAAGAAAATCATCCCTTTCCGAAGATCTCTCGCTATATTTATCACTCGGACTCTTTTTTTAACTTCAGCTTAATTATATTCAAGTCATTTTAACAATTATACAATAGCAGCTCTAGTCGACGTTTGACAGAGTTTTATTCATCGTCGTACCGATCTCCATTCCCTTTTTTTCGTTCAACTCTATCCATTGGATCCATTATGCATACATATGCAGCAGCAGGTAAAAAGGTATATGGCGCATATATAGATAAAGCGTGCGGCCATTCACTGTGCGCGAGAGCAACAGCAGCAGGTATTGAAACGCGGGGCATGGGAATCCTCGGAAACGCGTTGCCTCTCTGTTTCACGTTACAGCAGTGTAGCAATGGACCAAGTACATAGGCTTCCTCGCAAGAGTACATGTCCCTTGAGCATATATATATATGGATTGCGTTAGTTTGTATGTATCGCGAGGGCCGTATGTACGCAATCGGTGCGTATCAAGCCCCGATGTTGCGCCTATACAGAGAAACGTGGCCAAGGGGGTGGAAAAGCGCGGGTGGCTGAGGGGACCAAGACCAGTATAGTGAGAGGAAGGAAGGATGGGAGGGAGAGAGGGAGAGAGGGATATTGCACGAGGGTTGGAACTGGATGTAACAAAATCAATAGAGGGGTGGCGCGTCAGAGTAGTCGAGGAACCAAGAGGTGGAGTTGGCCAAGAGTACGAGCATGCGCAAACGACACACACTTACTGCAGGGGAGGCCACGGTAAAGGGGTGAAAATATCGCTTCCACCCTCTTACTATCTGGGAGAGCTACCCTGCTGCTGCTGCTGCTGCTGCCGCTGCTGCTGCTGCTGAGGCGACGGACTGCGATGGAGAGTCCTCTCTCGGCTTCTCTTTCACTCTCGCCTTCCTCTTGTCCGCGTTTTCGCGAGATCTCTCGCTCTCTCTCTCTCTTTTCTCGTTGCCATATTAAGTAAGTGTATCCTTTAAATAGCGTCATTTATTTATGGTTTTGGAACAATGAACGTTCTAATAACACTGTATCGTGGATCGAAGCTCTTTGCTTATTTGGATGCTGCGTCAACAAGTTCAACTTTTTGTTGTGTTTATTGAATGCAGAATTTCGGCTGTTTTAATTGTTGCAAAGAGAAACTGGTGGGGCTGAAATTAGAGCTGGAATCCTCTAGTTTTCGAAACACTACTCATGTCTTGGATTATTCGATTTTTTCATAGAGATGTTGAGGCTTTAACGCTGTAAAACGGAACGGAGTAAATATACGTTTTCGCTGATTTCGGTCGTCTCACCTTATTTCAGGTACGCGCGCAATTGACCTATTTATCGGACTCTGTTTCGAAAATTTGCGATGCTTACCATGGTCTGGAGTTTTTTAAGATCGAAATTAACGCTTTAGCGCGTTGTATTATGAAATACTCCGGGCGGAGAATGATTTATCGCACGCGATGAATTAGAGTCCGAGATCCCCAGAGGAATTTTTAGCAAGCATTCTCATGG
This sequence comes from Hyposoter didymator, assembly GCA_037952995.1. Classification (NCBI taxonomy): domain Eukaryota; kingdom Metazoa; phylum Arthropoda; class Insecta; order Hymenoptera; family Ichneumonidae; genus Hyposoter; species Hyposoter didymator. The sequence goes on from JBAJMU010000011.1 coordinate 2,818,642, forward strand.
GGATGCTTTTGGTGCTTTGCTCGCCCTCGAAAAGCCGAATTCTCTCAGGGTGATGGTCTCTAGCATATTGTCAATCGCGACGTCTATGTTGCCCGCGCGTACCAGGACAATCATCCCCGCCCGCGTTCGTAATCCGTCCGGACGCGTGCACCAACGATATTATTCCATTATGTTTATCGTCCACCCCGGACTTTTCTGGCGAACCTATCCTCGCGGTTAATATTCGAGAGGGTGGCAAAACGCGTTTATCGTTACGGGAACAAATGTGCCTTGATTTTTACACGTCGCTCTCTCTCTCTCTCTCTCTCTCTCTCTTGCTCGGCTTCTTCTTTTTCGCCTTGTAACTCGTCTGCTCCCTCGTACGTACGTATAACCAGCAGGACTAAAAATCAGAGCTTCCCGTAAAAGCGTTAACCTCCGCCCCTCTTCGTCCTCCCTCGCAACCCTTATTCAACCCTCCGCTACATTATCTTTCTCGTACTCGCGCGCGCGCGACAAATGTTTATCGAACTTGTTCTTTTGGCTTTTGCTACACGACACGAATTTTTTTTCCGCTAACACGATTTTCCTTACGACACATTGTCGACAGACTTTTTATCTTTTTTTTTTTTGCTCCCACAGCAATTTTTTTTGTGGACATTTTTGAACGTTGAAAAATTCATCGAAAATTCCACCGCGTTTTATCGTTTGACGCGAAAAAAAACGATACACCAGTCTGTGCGAAAAGTGGATATGAACAAAAAATAGAAAAAAAAAATTTGTCGCCAGAACGAGCCTCCGCGGGCTGGCAAATAGAAAAAAGGGCGGCAAAGGAAAAGGAGAGAATCGGGATGTCGGGGGGTGCGGCGACTGGCGGGGGAGGGCGAGCAGAGCGTGCGGAAAATGTAAAAAAGGGGGTGTGAGGCTTGTGAATGAGTGACCTTGACAAAACATCGCGGCCACGAACGAGGAGCGAAGCCGCGCGCGCGGAGTCGCGGGCACAGAACAAAGAGGCCTCTCTGTCGTTCTTTGTGTCCGAGAAGGTACACCAAACCCACTCACCCTCCTCCACCCTCTCTCTCTCTCTCTGGGCGCTTTGAACAAAATCTCTGCCGCTTCCCAGTTCATCAGGGTCGTCGATCCACTTTCAAACTATTTTCTCCTTTCTCTCTCTCATTTTTCTTGTCTTTTTGCCACCGCGAATAATTAATTCTGCAGTTTGCCCTCGAAATGGCTCATTATATGGAATTCCGCGGTCCCCAAAGAGTGTCCTCGCTAAGAATCTTCTCCCCGATTCCGAGATAATGAAAAAAAAACAAAACAAAATAAAGAAAAAAAAAACGTTCATGAAATCTTTGAATTAATCGATAAAATGATGAACGTCCCTCTCGGTACGAGGACTTGAGGGAAACACACATATACGTAACTCACGAAAAAAACAGATGCTCTCGAAGACAGAAGCACTCGAGAGAAGACGAAGCAGAAGGGACGCAAAAAAAAAAAGGATCGAGAAGCAACCGCGTTTGGTGCTCACCCAGTTCTGCCCCCCTCCCCCTGCAGTCGCCGCCGTGCCTCTTCTGCTCGTCCCTTTTGTTATCCATTCTATATCTACGTGCCGTACGACGTTTCTTGTT
>JBAJMU010000011.1:2820316-2830474 GCA_037952995.1 Hyposoter didymator
ACACGGAGAAAAAGAAACAGACAATATAACAGAATAAATAGGTTAAAAAACCGGGAACCACATTTCATTTTACAGTAGATCACGGTAATGAAAATTTTTTACTCCAAAAATGATGAATTTTCCTGTACAAACTGTGATTTTCACAGTTAAACTGGCTTGTTTACAGTTCGGTACTGTCAATATGCCATTGTTCTCAGTAAAATTGCTCTATTGTGAAATTAACACAAGATCTCTCATTTCCATACTGTACGCAACTGCAAGAGTTACAGTGTACACCGTATTGAGTACAGGGTGATTGATTCAATTTTACAGTGTGGCACACGGTAGTTTTACTTTTCTTTCGACAGTTTGTGACGTTACCTACACTTTGAGATTTTTACAGTGTACTCTAGTTTATTTACATTTTGGTACTGTGCAAAAATCAGTGTTCTCAGTAATACCTGCATGAATTGACACAATTCATGCAGGTATTACTGGCGCATTCCCCAACTGTCAAATTTCGAGTTTTGATAAATTGAAAATACAGTGTTTGAATTGTTAAAATCGGTTAAAATTTACTTTGGACTGCACTGTAATTTGAGCACTGTGTTACGGTGAATATCGCAGTGCAATCGCTTCGAGTCCAATGCGAACAGTGTACCACCGTATAATAATCTGTTTCTTTTTCTCCGTGCACTTGGGAAGCCTCAAAGTCTCTTTATGAGGAGAAAAAAAATGTGTACGCAGGGCACCGACCATGATCGCGGTGACACGATTTTTAAAACTCGTACCATCAGCACGAGTGTGTGCTGCATGCTTCTCGTTGTCGAAATACAAAGAAAAGTCCTGCGGGGAGAAAGAAAAGAGACAACGAAGGGATAAAGGTGGATAAAGAAAGTTTCGTAGCTACGAAAGAATAAGACAGTGACAATCTTGACGACGAGACTACACACCGAGGGCTGCCGGAATCGATAAATTTCATTTATGGGTGTCACTTTCGGTTTTCGAAGCTCGAAACTCTCTCTCTATGGTCGCGTGGCACCTCTAAACGATTCTTTGCCTTATTCTTCCTCGCGGGACTTTTGATATACGACGCGTGCATCCCCAGCCACCGGTTATATTGGCCAAACGGGCCAATGCTGTGATTGGAACATAAAGGACGAGGAAAATCATCGAAACGATGAAGCAATCTCTTCTCGAATCAAACTTTTTCTATTTCACTCTCTCGCTCCCTCGAATTCTTTTCTTTTCAGTCTCGCTCTCGCTCGAGTCTATATTTTTGTCTTTTTTCCCGTCATCTCGCCGGTGTGTTTTCTTTTTTTTTTCTCCTGATTTTCCTATCGCGATCCGGGGGGTCGTCGTCGGATCTTTACGCTGCACTTCATTCACAGCTGTAGATATATATTTATTTCCCAGGTGTTCCTGAGCGGAACACGTGCCTCATTCCAGACGAAAATCTTAGTCATAAAAGTTTCTCCTTTTATTGAAATCGCGAGTAAATCGAATTTTGGAGTCTCTGGGGTCAATTTGACCCAAGAATTTTTTTTTCGTATTATCGCTCTGACCGCGAGTTTACGCTTTGGGTCAGAGTGACCCAGTATCGGTGAGCTGCAGTTCTCGATCCGAAAAACGTCAGTTTTCGTAAAATTTTCTCAACTCTGCGATTTTTTATTTTTATTTTTTGATAATAAACATTTTCTTACATCGTTCTCACGTTTTTATCGTTTTAAACGTTCGCTGTGTGTGAATCGAGGCGATAGATCTGAAGGAACTGCTGCCACCGCCGATAAATTAAAAACTGAAAATTTTGTTTGAAAAACTCGCGGATGAAAGAAAAAAAATTATCTTCGCTTCGTCATGGGTTTTTGGGGATACCCTCGTTGCTCACCCTCAATTTTAACGACCACAGCAGCAGCCCGCGCGCGGTCCAGGTGCCCGAATCGGGAATAACGATTTCGTTGGCGCACGACGAAACTACAAGAATCCTAGAAAATATATGCGGCACCGCGTGTCTGTTTGTGTGTGTCTCGCGTTGGTCGGGAAGCTATATATACGCGCCAACGTTGTAAATTCATTTGACGCAACAGCACCCGCGCGAAACGATCGAGAAAAAATCTCAACACCCGAAATAAAAATGGATGGACGCGCCTGCAATTACGTCTCATTCATACCCGCCCGTCCACATTCCTCGTGTGCTTCATAATAATAAATTTTTCGTGGAAAGCGTGCTCGAGGAAAAGGGAAAGAAAATTGTTATGGCAGCATTTTCGATTTTTTTTTTTTTCCCTCTCGCGAGCACAACCCCCCGTCGTCACACTGACTCTTGGCATCCGCTTCTCATTTTTTTTCTCCGTTCACCAAATACTTTGAAAATCCCGCGCATGTCTTTATTTACGAAATTCAACAAAAATTCGTTTGTTCGCAAACGATATTGGCGACGAATTTTTCGATCGGCTCGTGCGAATTGAAATTTCGTCTTTTTCAATGTGTCGATAAAATTGTTAGGAAATTTTGGATTTTTTAAATTCATTTTTAACTGAACAAAATATTTCGTAACATTGCAAAAGCTCAACTTTTATTCGCAATTTTTTGCAAGCCCGATCAATCGAAATTTGTGATTGAAAAAAAAAAAATTATTTGAAGAAACAAATTCTAGAACATATACGGAAAAAGATTCAGGTCGAGGCTCCGATCGGTAGGTTGTCGCGCGCGTTGGGCGTCGGCGTTCTGTGACACCTGAGGTGTCGAGGTCGTGGTGGTACGTTATATACAAGACGACGCGAGGAAATACAGCCCGTAAGACATCCATCAAAGTTCTTTTGTATAGTCCAGTGACACCTGGACCTTCTACTCTCTCTTTGCCGCCCTCGCCTCCCCCGACCAAACGATTTCTCCGGTGCGCAGGGGCGACAAAAAATCCCTCTCGAAATAAGAGAGAGCTCGGCCGCGCGCGCGGTCCTTCTCGAGGCTCCAAAAACTTGTAACGACAAAAATAAGAAAAAAATGTAAATAAAATAAACAAACGACGCATTGACCGCGTCGCTCAAGGGATTTTGACACTTTGTAAATAATACGCAATGACGATTATTTCCGAGTTTTTATTTTTCATGCTCTGAGGCTATTGACCATTTTATTCGGCGGGGAATCAAATCGTTGAGTCGTCCAGGATCTGTGGAGAAGAATCATATGGTCGTGTGGTTGGAAATAAACTTATTAATCGCTTGCGGACGTTACGTGGCAATTTTTATTTTTCCCCAAAATCATTCTGCTTCCCCCGCGGAGGACCACTAAATCCTTTGGGACTCTTGGTTGGCATTGCTGCGGTGCGTGTATTCCGTCCAGGCTTCCAAGCCTTTTAAAAACCCTCGGCCCGAGTTTTATGAATGGATCACAACACATTTTTTTTCCCTACGACTCACCGCGTGGTTAACCGCCACATTTTCCGCGTTCCTGGTGCACGTTCCTCTCTCTCTTCCGAAATTCTTTTGCCATCCGAGGAAGCAATTTTTCAACGTTCATCATTTTGCCTATAAACGTCTGCGTATCAAGGGGATGAGCAGCTCTCGCACCAATGCAAAAAAGACGCGCGATCGCGTCTTTTAAGGTGTCGGTAGACTTTGGCAAAGCGAGCACACTACGTTGCTTCCTGCTGCTGCTGCTGCTGCGGTGGCGGACGGATGACGCGTCGAGTTTTCTTTTCCCTCAACGCTATCGTCAAAGGAGCAGCACATTTTTGAACCCCATAGCTCGGCAACAGGGCGAGCAAAGGAGAGGGTAAGCGAAAAAAAAAGAAAAAAAAACGAAAATCACGTTGACGGTTTTTCGAGGTTTTGCTCTCATGCCGGCATCGCGTGAAAAAAACTTTTCGCTCCTTCTCCCGCGCTTCATATCCCTACAAATACCCTTTACATCGAGCATCCTGCTTTCTCCCCTCTCCCTGGATTCCCCACTTCCGGTTTTGACGAGAAAAGTCTTTGCTTCGTCATCCCAGATATTCGCCGGTCTTTGGTTGGCAAATTCTCGGAAAAGTCTCGGAACATGCATCACTTTTTATTTTTTTTTGCTAATGGCGTCGCAACTAAAGGAATTGTCCATTTGTCCGAGAGAATTTTCGAGTCAAAGGCAAAGTCTCTGGCGCCCTGCTCCGAGCTATTCCCCGGTGCGACAACTATTCCAGGTGTCCCTGCTGATGCTGTTCATCTCACTTTTCTCTCTTTCTCTCTCTCTCTCTCTCTCTCTCTCTCTCTCTTGAGAAATGGCGACCCGCCTCCGATTTCGAGGCAGTCAATTCTCCTGTGCGGGGGAGGTGGCAGGTGGTCCTTTTTTTTCTCTGTAAAATCAAATCGTAACTGACACTCTCGTACTCTCGACACTTGCGGCGACAAAGATCGAGGAATGCGTAAATATAACGATGAAATTTATCCTGCAGGATTAAGGATGTTGAGTACATAGAAAACTTGTTGATATTGATTGTTGAATAAGTAGCTTCTCAATCATCGTGAAATTTGTACACGACCTCCTGAATACTTGATGTAAAAACATTTCAAATTTTAAGAATTTTATCGTCATTACTTTAACCTCCTGAGTTGAAATAAAAAATGATAAGAAAATGCTGAAAATGACGATGTTGAAGTTTGCATCGTTGGAATGCAACGAAATTCGGTTATTTTTTCAGTACAGCTCATAATTATTATCAAATTTTTGGTCCGGACAATAAAACGATCGTCTCTTGCGACCTAAATTCTCAATCGATAAGACAAATTGCAATGATTTTCAAAATTCAATAAATCTCTCAAACACTTTTAAAAAATTTCCAGAATTTTCTTTCAATTTTTCGCCAATTATTCGACAATGATTTTTTTTTTTTTTCAAACGCAATAAAATTGTTTAGAAACGTCGAAATCGTTAGAGTAGAAAGAAAAACGAAAATAAATTCCAACGACGTCGTTTCGATCTTTGTGAATGATCGCGCCTCGCCCGCTGCAAAATATCGCGCGAATCAACTTTCCTCGCAAATGCCCAGCTGTAAAATAGACAAATAATTGTTGCTCAGCCTCGCAAAGCCTTCTCGCGGTCCCCACCGAACCCACCGCACCCGCAGTCTTCTTGTGAGAACTTATTCCTTGAGGATATAAAGTTTGCCCATTTGCGCCGAGCGCGCGAAAGCAAGCAACTTTTTATTACGTTGTTATGAAGACGCATCGTGCGCCACGAAGAATCCGAGCTCGACTCGGAGAACACAAGAAAGAAAGAAAGAGAACGCGAGTGTGTTACAAGTTTTAATGTTTCTTGACGCTCATCCCGAAAAATTTCGATGTCACTTATTTGCGAACACGACGACTTCGAAGAAAATGAAAAAAAAAAAAAATGCTCGACAAACTTTTGAAAGTTGTGACTTTTCGTCTCTTTCAAACTTTCCCATCGCGTTCTCCGCTTTCCTCTCAACGATTCTTAGCCACCGCGGTCCAAAGATGATCCTAATGGCAATTTTCCAAATCGGGAAACAAGTTTCGTGCCCTTTAATTAGAGGAACGAAAAAGTTTTTTATTTCTGATAATCTCGTAGCTCGCTGTTACAATTTTTTTCGCAAAACTCCGAAATTGATGGTTTTCTGTTTTTTTTTTTTAATTATTTTTTATTCTAATATTTCTTTTTTGTTTATTTCTCATTTCAGAATGTTACGAGTGCCAGTGNATTTAGTTTTTTTAAATATTTCAGTCTGATTCGATAAAACGAATAATTGTTATTTTCAACCAAATTATTTAGATACTTCGGTACTTGGTGTTGAAACAAATACATAATGAAAATGTATTTGAATCAAGTGGAATCAAACAAATATTTCCAGTCCATTGAACAAAAAATTTGATTTCACTGATTTAGTTGATTCAAATTACAAAAATATCGATGATTGCCATGAACGAACTAATCCTCATCTAGTCCANGAATGCTGGCTCAGCCCGGGCCCTTTGTCAGCCGCCGATAGCGGAATCGACTACAGGGTAAACAACAGTGAGCAGCATCGGCCCGATATTGGGCGAACACTCGACACCAACAGTCGGCCGACGTTTAGAAGCCAACGATTGGCCTAGGCTTGGCCGGCCGTCTGCACCGATGCTGAACCTGAACGTTGCTTAAGCATTGGCAAATACGTTGGGCCATGTTCAGGCCCAACGGTTGGTGCCAATGGTTGGCTGCCCAGTACTGCCCCGGACATTGGCCGTATTGCAAGCGTCGGCAATTTTTTCACGGGCTATACTCGCTCTCCGGGTGTTTCTTTTTTGTACAAAGAGAGATGACGGAGAAGGATGCGGAGACGCGGAGTAGCAAAAGGAAAATGCGGATATAAATATGTTTATACGTATGGAAAGGAAGAAAGGTAACCTCAAGGGCCCAATTAGCGCCAACATGACGAGTGTCATCTCTCGGCTTCNCGCCTCTCTCTCTCCCTCTCTCTCTCTCTCTCTCTCTCTCTCTCTCTCTCTCTCTCTCTCTCTCTCGTCGCGGCTTTCTGCATCAGCTTTCGCGGATTTCTCTGAAAACCCTCCTCCTCCGCCTTCCCCGGCTCCCGCCATCTTCCTGAAAAACTCTTTCATTCTGCTGCTCTGACTCGTCGCTGTCTCTTTCTACTCGCTTGGCTTCGTCTTTCTAAGCTTTTTTAGAGCTTTCGATAAAAAAGGGCGACGATACACTCTCGCGTTCATCCTCATAATGAATTAAATACGTCCTCGTTTTTTTTCCGCTTGTTTTTTTTTTTTTGAAAAATTTATCCTCGTGGATTTTTCGATGCAACTATTTCGTACAAAGCCGAGAAAATGTTTCGTCGAAGAACGTTGATTTTGAAAAATCATTCCTTCTTTTTCAGCATTTTTCCGCTAACTCGCGTCATCGCTTTGTTGAAAAAACGAGTTTAAAGAATAAATTAATTGAAGAAGTTGCGGCCGATTTTTTGTTTGTTAAATAAAAGATCGTGCCATTTTAGGAAGCTCAATCGGAGCGCATTCGTTTGATGGTTACAAATTTCAGAATTAAAACGTTTGTCGGATATTTGTTGATTAGATAAATGAAAAACAAAAATCTTTGTAAATTGGGCCGTTTTTTTTTCCTTTTTAATGCAAGATCCTCCAATTCTTTGGAGCTCAATCGGAGCGCATTCGTTGTCGGTTACAAAATTATGAAATTAAAACTCTTGTCGGATATTTGTTGATTGGACAAATGAAAAACAAAAATCCTTGTAAATTGGGCCGTTTTTTTTCCTTTGTAATGCAAGATCCTCCAATTCTTTGGAGCTCAATCGGAGCGCATTCGTTGTCGGTTACAAAATTATAAAATTAAAACTTTTGTCGGATATTTGTTGATTGGAATAATAAAAAACAAAAATCCGTGTATTTGGTGACCGTTTTTTAAATATAAGTTCCTTCAATTTTTGGGAGCTCAATCGATCAATGATTAAAACATTTTTCGGATATTAGTTGATTAGAAAAATGAGAAAAAAAAAGATTTCCTGTCCCTCGCATCGTCGCTTGGTTGAAAAAATAGTAAAGAAAAAAACGATCTTATTACCTGACTCGTGTTACGTAACACACAGAGCATGAAGGAAGAAAGGAAAGGCCCTCAGGCTCGTGGATGATCTTGCTACGATCAAATCTTTAGCTGTAAGCTTTTCCTCCACAAAAAGGTGCATGTGCCTTAATCTCGGTGCCACGGCTCGATCCGTAGACTAGCTTCATCGAGAATAGTCACACATTGAAAAGACGAGGGAAAGGGTGCGACGAAAAATGCATTTGAAATTTTTTGTCAATTTAGTCCTTGCGGCCTCCAAAGTTTTTACCTTACGATTCAATTTTTCTCTTTTTTTGCTTCATTCACTTTTTACTTCGTCTTTCGAAACATCTTTTTCCGTCCGGAAAATAGTACGAAGGGTCGAGCATCCGCGAAAAGCGAGAAAGGATGAACGAAATGTGTGTCGTTCGTCCTCCTCAAAAAGGAAAGGAAGCGCGACAAAAGACGCGCAACGTCAATCAAAAAAGTGAACCTTTGCGTCATTCAATCTTTGCTCTTTGTCCCTTCTCCTGCCCTTCGAGCCACCTCGTCCTTATTGAAGGGCTCAACCGATTTCTTTTACACATTTAAGAATAAACGATTTTATTTGGACTCTGAAAACAAAATTTTGTTGAAAAAAATCGATATTTTGTTCGATACGTTCGACTAAACGTTTTTTTTTAATAATCCCAAAAAATTGTGTCATTTCTGAATATTTTAGAAATTCTGTTCGAAAGCAATTTTTTGTCGTTCCATTCGTAAATTTCGCTGACAATTCCGTTAGAAACGAAATATACTGCAAAAATAACAAAACATTTTAAATTATTTTGAAATATTTGCTTTACCGTATTCAACAAAATATCGACGATTTTTGACAAAACTTCATTTACAGTGGATGTTTAAAAAAATAAGTTGGATGCTCCCAGCGATCACCCAACCGAGTATTGGCTTCGCCGGAGGCTGGACTGTCTATTGAGGAAAAAAAACAAAGATTTCCGATTTCCAGTGAAATTAAAATTTCATACAAAATTGTACGATTGAGAGAGATGGAAAAAAATCGAGGTGGTCCTCATCCATTCCTATGATTGCGTGTGCGAAATTAAAAACTTGATTTTTCTTCGCTCAACCTGATTTTCGATCGTTCTGACCAAAAGAAGTTTTAACGTTACATCTCGTTAACGCATGACACTGATTCTAATGAACGCGTTCGTTGAGCCTTTGTTTTGCTCTCTTTCCTCGTCCGTAGGCGCGTGTACAGTTGGCTTTTTTGTCTCCCGGTCCATTCCCTGCTGCAGTTATGCGTATATATACATGCTCGACATTTTATTTCCCTCTTTTCTTTCATTTTCCTCATTTTTTATTCAGTTTTCATGTGCACAAGAGTCGGGCACGGCTGGGGGGGCGAGGGCATCGAAAGTGCAAAGTGGCGTGTCGAGTGCGGTCCCTCTTCCTCTCTCCCTCGTTTTTTCCTCTTTTTCTCAATTGACAGTGGCGTCGTTAGACCGTATCCTCGTGTCCACGAGGATATTTATAGCGATGTAGAAATTCGAGGTATTTTAAAAGTAAAACGGAACCGTTACCGTATCGGGAATTGAGCTGGAAAATTTTTGGTTCCGACGTTGGTTCCGAAAAATGAAATTTTTTCTTTTTTTTTCTTTTTTAATCGCGTCTCTCACACGAAAGTACAAAAGTACCTCACGGATAAGAAATATTTTGTCGTTACATAGAGCGATATACTCGGGCGCACCAAACCAGGGAGAAATATCGCGCCACGACCCCCAAGTGTCATTCAATTGCATATCCCAATTAAATAACAGGCAAAAGGGCGACGTAGCGTTGCGCGATGCGGCGCGCAGCCTTTTCTTTCTCTCTCTCTCTCTCTCGCTCGCTCGCTCTTGCTCTCTGCGGTTCTGTCTTCGCATCAACGACGCCCTTTAATTGCGAATAAAAAGGAAGTGAAATAAACACTCATCGGAGCTCGCCCAATGCGGGAAGCGGCCCCCAGCGAAACCCTTGAAGCAAAATCCTCCACAAGCCCTGCCCCCCCGCGCACCAACGCGTTTCAGACACTATCCTCTTGGCTGCTCGGGATGAAAAAAGTAAAAGAAATGAAAANAAAAAAAAAAAAAAAAAAAAAAAAAAAAAAAAAAAAAAAAAAAAATGAGCGTATACAGCTCGAGATCGGGCTCGAGATATATATTCGCATAATGATGCGTTATCTCTCTCCCTGAGAGGATACGAATGTGCATCCTCTGGGGTTCGCTCTCGGCTCGAATCTTTTTTAATTTTTATTTTTTATTTTTACGAGATTAATTCGTTTTTTCTCCTTGCACGCGCTCTCCTCGAATATGCGCGCCTTTTCTTCGGATCTTGACGCTCGTGCGGATTTCCGCGTTGAAAACTCATCATGCACTCGATGATGCGCTAGAGGCGACGTACCGTTTGAAACTCGGAGTTGTATATAGCAATTTGCTCCTCCTTCAAAGTTGCCCGAAGAATAATCAATTATTCATATTGAGCAAAGCGTACGAATCAGGCTAAAGTTACTCGATATATATGAAAATTGTGAATATGACAAATTTTCGAAGCAAAGATATGACGTGCAGCATCCACGTATATGACGTAATTAACGCAGGCGAA
>JBAJMU010000011.1:2830706-2841165 GCA_037952995.1 Hyposoter didymator
ACGCTCCTACGCTCTTGCTCTCTGCGCGCTCCTTTTCTCTCTCATCCTTTCAATTTCATCTCTCGTAACCGCACCGCAACTCGTCTTCCTGTCTGCTCGCTCTGTGCATCATATATGGAGAGCAGGCCCTCGTCGCGCGCCTATCCGCGATGTTATTTAGCCCGCTGCTGCATGCTGCTCCGCGATGCCGCGGAGCAGTCTGCTCTTGCCGAGAATCGTGTGTGTCTCTGTGTTAACGCGCGCGCGGAAGAGCAGGAAACCTCATCACGAAGAATCGAAATGCTAATTAATGCGACTGGCCCGCGAATAACGAGGGCGCGCTCGCGCGAGCCCCTTGCACATTATCAAAACCGAAAAAATCGGTTTTTTTTTCTGCAAACATTTTCTAGCTCTGCAGAATTCTTATTCGCACTTTTTGCACGTGTGTGTTTTGTTAATCCGTCGCGCGTTCAAGTTCTTTGGATATTCAGATTCCATTGCAATATGAAAATAAAGTTTTGGTGCGGAAACGATCGATATTTTGTTCGATACGTTCGACCAAACGTTTTTCTGAATAATTCCAAAAATTGTGTCATTACTAGCTCTCTTCGGAAGCCCATTTCTGTCCTTGCAATCGTAAATTTTGCTAACGATTCCATTGGAAACCAAAAGTACTGCCAAAATAACGAAAATTTTGAAATTGTCTAAAAATGACGATGTTGAAGTTTGCATCGTTGGAATGCAACGAAATTCTGTTATTTTTTCAGTAGAGCTCATAATTATTATTAAATATTTGCTCTGGACAATAAAACCATCGTCTCTTTGCAACCTAAATTCTCAAACGAAAAGACAAATTGCAAAATGATTTAAAAAATATTTTTCGTTGAATCTCAACGGTGCAAACCTCAGAGTCATGTAAAATGTTAATTTAGTTTAACGTCTTCATCAAAATGCCGACGATTTTGAAAAAAAATTTCATCTCCATTGGAAATATTTCGTTACAGCCCTAAACGTGTTGTGCGATTGGTCCAGCTATTAATCCGAGAGCTTTTGTTTCCGCGGTTTGAATCCCGAACGAAAAACTCTGGCCGCAACTATCGAAGAAATTAAATATTTCCATTTTTTTATTGATGATTATTATTTTGATAATTCGAGCGGCCACGCGCGCGATGCTTGAATTTCGTTTCACACATTTCGTATTTCTACAACGCATATATAAAAAATGACTAACTTTTATCGCTCTTTTTGGTCCGCGGCTCGTTCGAGTCGATGCTCTGGAATATTTTCTTGGCGATATATCGATGTATCCACTTATTTGTACATTTTGCCCAAACTCTGCGGCCGAGTTTCTCGTCTAGAGCAGCAGAGTACCAATTATACGAATATACCGATATTGTCGAGGGTTTATATATATATCTGGAGCTGGCTCTGCCGTCGAGCTCCGTTACAGTTGCTGAACATTCTAAATCCACCTCACGATTCTCTACTCCCCCCTCGCCCTCTCTGTCTGTTTGGGTGGCTTTTTCACCTCCTGCGAAGCAAATAAGAGAGAAAGAGAGACAAAGGGGTTACCAAAGACGAAGAGGAATAGAGAGAGAGAGATGGGGAGGCAGAGAGATCCGCTGAAACAGAAAGGTGAGCCCGAGAAAGGGTGGATCGCGCACAAAATGGAAGTCGCTTCGTAATTAGTATGCGCGTCCGGACGTTATACGCTCAACACGCGACGCGGGACTCGCTCGGCGCGTACGGCCAACCCTGCTGTGCGATGTGTCTCCTGCTCTGCGCTCTCTCGTCGTAATCCCTGCTTGCTGCTGCTTACTGCATCAGCCTCTGCGTCCTCCTCATCCCTTTCTAGCTCTCATCGCTACGCGCTACACTCTGCACTGCTCTGGTGCTTTGGGGCTGAGGTATATACGGGAGTGTCGCAATTCGCACTTATGTTCGCCAAGTGCAAAAAGCCAAACCAGCAAACTCCATATTTACACGCTCACATAGAACGCGCCTCTGTATATTACGTGTTGCTGCTGCACTTTTGCATTCGTATGTTTGAGGCAGCAGTAGCAGGAGAGACGCCTGAACAGTGCAACGAGCGTTGTAACGCTTCATACGTGCACGTCAAACGTACGCTTGGCCAACGGGGCGTACACGTGTTCCCCGGCAGTCCCCTCTCCCTCCCGCCACACTCCTTTCCATTTTGCACTCTTTTCTCACCCTTCTTCTGTTCTTAACCACCCCTCCGCGAAAAGCACCCTTCATTTTTTTTCTCCTTTTTCAACTTTTATCAGAATCCTTTAACAATTGAATTTCCATGGGTATTTCGAATTTTTCGAAGGCTCGTTTTGTCCATCTCGTTGAAAGTTTTAATGCGAGTGATGAAAAAGAAAAAATTTGTTAATTTGTTTGAAAAATTATTACTATATTGGAAAAAGTAGAATTTCGAATAATTTTTGTCGCAATTGGATTGGAATAACTTTTTTTTGGAAATAATCGCATCGGTTCTTCTCTTACGTACTCTGATATATGGGAGAGTGAAAATAAAAATAAAGATTATGCGTTTTCCGTTGTGCAATATGCGACCTCGTGTTACATAGAATAATGGGGATGGAATTGCTTGCGAGGCGTAAGTGTCGAGGTTCGCACTCGCTCGATACGCGAACACACATTAGCACGAGGCGCGGGTGAAAGGAGAAAAAAGGAAGAAAAGTTTGAGAAGATGTCGCGAAGCCTGGGGTGTGTTTTACACGTACGAGAAAAGGGACGTGCTGAGAGCCGCTCGTTTTCGCGTTTCAAGCATGCAACCCTCATCGCGAAACACGCCTCGAAGGAGTCTCACTCGATGCAACTGCTGCTACCTTAGTTTTGAGCTTTTTTTATTTTTTATTTATTCTTTTTTTTTTTTTCTTAACGCCGCAATGAACTTGGCCACTGGAGCTTGTTTAATAATGACTCCCAACACGAATAATGCGCCTTTGCTCTCGGCTCGGCCTCCCTCTTTTCTTTTCCCGCTTCGTTTTCTTTTTTTTTCAATTTTTTACACCTTGAGCTCTTCCTCACACGCCTGCTTATTATTGCGCCTATTACCAGACCTCGGAATCGCTTATGCACCGCTTGCCGTGTATTTTTATTCACGCCTCCCCGTGTTTCGTTACCCCCGCGCGGCCTCATTTCAGATTGGATAATTATTAATTTTCAACTTTCGTCTCTCTCTCTCTCTCTCTCTCTCGCTGGCTCTGAGCGCCCTCCTCGAATATTGTCCTAATTAATTCGAAAAAATTTAGCAAACTCGACAAGACGATTTTTTTTCAAGGCTCGCACCATTCTCGCGGTGAAATCAACTTCGCAACGTGCAGAGCAGGTCGCATATATTGCGTATACACCGTAGAACTATTCCAACTGTGTCTGTATGAGAAATATCGATGAGTAGGAAAACGTTTGAAAATTACGCTCAAGAAATAAATTTGAATCGATAGTCTCCATTGACAGAGAGCGTTGGGGGTGGAAAACAACCCCAGGCGGCTTTAAATCCCGCGTGTTTTATCCTTTTACCGTATTTTTGACTAATTTTTTTACTCGAAGCAACATTTCCCAGGCTCACGTGATCCTGCATGAAAAAAGGAAAAGAATGAGCCCGAGTTGAAGCCTTTTCGTTGAATTTTAACGGAGATATGAATTTTTCAAAATTGGGGTCATTTAGACCCCAAAGGTAATTAAAAGGTTTCGCTTCTACGGTTATTTCAGGTTCGTCAACAAATAATAACAATCAGTGCAACAAAGTACATACAGGCAAATAGAATGTTCACAAAAACAACAAATTCATTGAATTTTTTGCGTGGCACTCTGCAGACCAGTGAATATTTTTCATTTTGTTACATTTATTTTTGACGCTAAGTATCGGGAGAAATAATTTTCTTAATTTTATCGCCTCTTAGTATATTTAAAAAAATAGGCCATAATATCGTGCCGCCGCGTTATTTTTCTAGATTGTACGGTCACGACTGTACGCGAGCGCTCCGCGTGATCGAACCTCTGCAAAAATTTTTTTTTTCTTTTTATCTCTTCCGTAGCTCTTGGGGAAAAAAAAAAATGAAAAAGATATGCCGCGCGTATATATCTCGACCCTTGACTCTCGTTTTGCCTCGGGGTGACAATAATCCAGGGTAAATTAGCTCGCGAGCTAATTAAGCCAAAAAGAGAGAAAAAATGAGGCACAACCCTCTGCGCGGCGCCGCGCGGTGTGTGTTGTATCGCAAGGACGCGCGGCGGGGTTGCATGACGAGACGGATCTTCATCCATAAAGGACTGCCGGGCGGAGCAATAGATATCGAAAGACTCGCTGCCGCGGTCCTCGTGCATGGGTTTTTCTATATACGGGGTAAAAAGTGTGGCACACCGCGCGTGTGAGAGAAAAATGGCGCGGCGGTGAAAGAATAAAAGGAGAAGAAAAAAAAAATAGCCTCTCGTCGCGCCCTGAGCTTTGAAGTTCCGGGCGCGCAAATCGCGAAGCCTTTGCTCGGATCAAACGGAATTTCCTCTATAACCGCGTGTCGTACGCGTACAAATATGCATATGAATGTTCGCGTTTTATGCAGGGGTGAAGAAATAAAAAACGCCAAGGGAAATAAAAAATAAAAAAAATTTAAAAAAAGTGGAAAAGAAAACGAAGTGGTTCGCGGCAAAAAGGAATTTCAAGCGGAGCTCCTCGCTGATGCACGTTGCTACTTTTGCCCATGGATCTCGCGTAACCGTTACGCGAGCAGAGACCGCCCAGGACCAAAATAAAGGAAGAAAGCTCCTTTTCGTAGGCGCAAACCTGCGGGGCCCGGAGAGGAGCGAGGGGGAGTCGCGAAAATCCTTTCAGGGGCGGGGGAGGGCATACACGGCGTCGCGAAAGAAGCTCGTGTGCTACTCACTGTGACGGATGGATAAATATATACCCTTACGCGCGTTCCTATCGCTTTCTTTCTCTTACTCACACCGGTGCCTCGCTTTTTGTATACTGACATTTTTTGCGCTTTTGCGCGTTTGACTTTGCGTTACGGATTTTTCTACACAATTTTTTTTTTCTTTCTTTTTTCGACACTGACTCTCGCTCCTTCATCTTTCTCGCTTCGTGTTTCCCCAGCTTCAAAGCAAAAGATAACTCGCCCTTTGAGTTTTCACGCCCAGCTCTCCCCAGCGGCCTTCCATATGTTTTTTATTTTTATTTTCATTTTTTTCTTCTTTTTTTACTGTTTTTTCAACGGAAACATACTCCGACGACTCACACGCGCCAAATGCAAAAAATTGACGATGATTTTTCTTTTGGAACCTGGAAAATAACTCGGCGTTGGGAAATTTTACGTGCGCGTTTTATCGTTTCAATCATTAGGTTTTCGAGTCTCATAATAACGAGCGTGCAACGATTGATCGGTGTGTTCCGAGTTTATGTTGGAGCGAAAAAAAAATGAATAGCTCGCTCACTGGGCGCAAGCTTCTTTCGTCGGAGCATGAGTGATGTCGACGTCGTAATGACGTAAGAGCCAATGATGTGCCGTGTCACGGAACCACGTGGCACGTTTCACATCCTATTTGCAAGCCCCCGAGCGACCCCCTTCAGCAAGCACACCGACTATGGAAATTTTAGCCTCGTAATAACTATCGATCATAATGCCTCGAATCATCGCTATACATTTGAACATTTTATCCACGCTACCCCGGGCCCTTTGAATTATTACAAAATATCTGTTTATAACAATCGACACTCGAATTTTCTCTTGTTGACTTTTTCGTTTGCGTTTTTTTTTTCCAAGTTTTTCGAACGCATTGCGTTTCTATAGTTTTTTAGAGTCTCGAAAATCTGCGTTCATCGAGTCTAGGAGGTTGATTTTTTATTTATTTCTCGTTTTACCGCATTTTTAACTCATTTTTTAACTTGAAGCAAAATTGCCCCAGGCTCGCGAGATTCTGCATTAAAACACGAAAATAATGAGCCCAACTTGAATGCTTTTCGTTTCATTTTATCGGAGATACGAATTTTTCGAAATTGGGGTCACTCAGACCCCAGAAAAAACGGGTTAGCGTTCTAGGGTTGAGATGACATTGAAGTTTGCATCGTTGCAATGTAAAGGGTCCTTTTTATTTATTATTTTGATAATTAATTGACTCGTTGAAATTTTTCTAGTGAATTTACTTTTCGAATGGCAAACAAGACTTTCTCATCATTGTCGACAAACACTGTATGAAAATTTGGCACGATGCTATGAAAAATAATGGGTTTTCGTTGCATTCTGTCGATGCAAACTTCAACATCATGGGTTGAGTGAAATTTCCCAAGTAACAAATATTGTTCGATCTTGAAATGATAACAAATGGAATTATTATCACAAAGGTGACTGTTAATCTTTCCGCCCACATATTTCTCGAATTTTGGAATAACGAATAAGCAAGACTCGCGTTACCTGATACAATTGAATCTCGTTAGCACTCTCGTCATGGCTGCATCCTTTCACGCGTTACCCGGCGCACCCAGAATTACGAAAGATGCTTTTCTATTTGTTGATTTCAACGCGAGGTGGCAATTTTCCGTTGGTTGCTTTTGCTCCTCTTCTTCATGCTGATGATTCCGCATATGCACGTTTTTTCTTTCTTTTTCGCTTGTATCCAGACTTTTGCTACATTTTTCAACTTGTCCGGGATTTTATTTCTTCCGCGGTGAAATGTTTTTGTTGATCGCGAGCCCCCAAGATACAGGAATAAGTATTTTTGCTCGAGGTACGGGAAAACAACAAGTGTACGACTTTTCAAACATCTCCAGGGTGACCCAGCAGCGTTGGCCTCGCGAATGAATACGAATAACGGCTTCATCGATGTGTGTCTCGATTCCGGCCTGCACGAAAAGCCGCAAATTCCGCACCGTCTCGTTCTCTTCACTTGTTCCCTCGTTCCACCACGTTTTTTTTCTCCCTTTCTCTCTTGATCGTCATCACTTTTTTGCTCACTTGTTCATCATCATCTTCGTGTGTATACCTAACGCTCGAAATGGCGAGAACTATGAACTCGTCGAGTAAATTCTTGGCTCTGTGGAGCTCGCGCGCGCGCGGCAAGACCGAGATCTCTCTTGGCTCTTTTTTTTCTTGCATTCGCGAATGACTCTTCCTTCCCGCACCCTCGCACGTCGCACTTTCGTGCATACACGTAAACTTTAACCTCAACATCCTCGCGTTCCTTTCTCTTATTCCCAGTCCGCGCGCGCGCGTCTTCCATATCGCGCCCATCCGCATACGAATTAAGCTTTTTTTTTTCTTCGTTTCTCCATTTTTCTGCGTCCGCTTTCTATTTTTATTTTCCATCGAGAAGATTCTTTCTCTCGTGGATTATCTCCCTCGGATCCTGCTTTCTTACCAGCTGTGCATGCATGCTCTCTCGCGACTATACTCTCGTGTGCTTCGACGAGGCCAATGTATACGTACACCCTGCTATGTCGCTGCATCTCACCTTTCCTCTGGCTTATTACAATTTTCCATATTTTCGCAGCAGAAATAACCGCGCGAGAAACAAAAGACGTCGCACCAAATGTCGCCATCCTCGCCAGAGCTGCACCTGCTCCGGCGAAACAATGGCCTTTCCGCAGGCAAATTCTCGCACGGATACTTTCGTTGCAGCAAAAAAAAAACTCTTTTCGTTTTTTTTTTCACTTTTTTCCTCCTCCGAACGTCTGGTCTGCTTGCGGTGACAAATGTCTCACTGATTCGATTATCGATTTCCTCAAATGTCTCCTAATTATCATTATCTAATTGGCGGAAAATTAGGGAATTACATTTTCGTCTTTTGAGGCAAAACAGCTGCAGGAACCGCGCCTTTATTACTTTATTGAAATTTTAAAAAGACAAGAGAATCTTGCAAAATGGACGCGAATAGCGAAACAGAAAATTCTTTGGACTCCCGAACCTTTTCCGACTCGTAATCAGCAGAAAAGAAATATGTCAGTCTGCGTGGCGCACGTCTTGACGTATATATTTCCCGTTCTTGGAAAATTTACGTTGAAAAATATTCCTCGTTCGAAATAACTTGCTGCGTAAGGGAAAAAAAATGTTTTTTCATTTTTTTTTATTGTTTTTCAACTATACCAGAGCGAAAAAACGTCGAGGAGCTAATTAAATACTCGACTCTCGTTCTCGACGATTGGCTGATGCTGCTTCTTCCGTACCGGGCAATTATAGGCCAATTATAAATGCCGTTCCAATTGCGACAATTAACTATTGTGCCACATGGACGTATACGTATTTGAGGTATTCGTGGCGCGCGATATCTGTGTTTTTCCGTGTATATCGTATTTTTATATCTGCGCGGCGATTTATGCTCGTTCATCGGGATAGCCCGCGCTTGAAGGAGCAAAGGAAAATAGCCTTGCCATTCCCTCGTGTGTTGCCTCTGTCATCCGATTCTCTCGCGTAGCTACAGAGGCCGTTTGTCTTCTCCTTTTATTTGCGTTTGTCGCGCGCGCGGGCGAATGCGGGGTACAGCACGTTGCTGCAGCAGAGAGACAGTCGCGGCGGCGCCCTCTCTTGGTTTTCCGGATGGAGACATTCTGAAGGACCATCTCGGCAAAAGAGTTCGCTCCGCTCGTCAAAGAGCAGGTTTCTACATCTGTCGTATTTTCGCCCTTCTCCCGCGCTGCTCCGTCCTCCCGCTCTGTTTGCGACGTCAATTATTTCCTTCCATCAATATTTCACGCGGTCATTTCGCCAAATCGTGAATTTTTCATTTTTGCCTAAACACACCGAACGAACGGACGATTCCCCGCCCTTTTCTTTCGGCGATTATCGTCCCGAGCGACTGCAGGGTAATAAATAAAAAAGTTAGAATCGAAATTTGTTTCATTTTGGATGAACCTGATGAATATCGCGCGCGATTCCTGCGCGGCAGATCTTATCGGTAATGATTTCCGAGAGATCTGTTGCTTACTACGATCCCGCGCCGAATCCGAGTTTTCTCCCTGCTGCTCCGTTTCTCAGCCCCTTCGATTGTATTTTGTATTTTATCTCGCGGTGTTCATTTTCAACTCACCGCTCTCTCTCTCTCTCTCTCTCACGCCTCGACTTTCTTCTTCTTCTTCTTCTTCCACACTTTTTATTCTCATTCTTCTGTTCCTGCTCTCGCGAAGCTCCGTATCGTTGCGTTCTGCTCCTCCCAATACGATACTCGAGCGCGCGATTTCTGGGACATGCGACTTGGCCTACCTATCGCGCAATGATGCCAGAGCAAACGTGAGCCAACAAAACCGCGCGCGAGCAGTCTCTTTCTACTTTTTCCTCGTTCCACTTAGTCGAGAGAAAAAAAGAGAGAGAGCGAACGATCTCATGGTAGCGGGAGAGTTTTGGGAAGCAAGTCCCAAGGAAATTGCCATGACGAGGGTGCACAACGATACAGATATATATATAGAATATGCACAATGTGTATTATATACCATTTAGAATATCGTCAGCTAGAGAGTTGGAGGCGGAAAATGCAGGAAAGTGTGTGCGTGCACTCGAGAGCGAAGCAGAGAGAGAGAGAGAGGGAGTGGGTCGTGCCGGGAGAGAGCAAGACCAAGATGAGGAAAGCGAAAGCTCCGTTAGGAAAGTGGAAACTGGATGGGAACAGGAAGACAGATGCCAAGGAGAGAGTAAGAAGGAAGAGAGCTCGCAAGTCTCTCGCTCGTCCTATACACTGTCGTCTTTGGCTTAAACTTACTCGCCTGCTTCTTGCGTTTCGCTCTCCTTTTCTGCTGCGGCGAGGAGAGAGATCTCGTCGTCTCTTTCTATACGTAAGACTTTCTCGTCCGCGCTATCCAAGCCCCGAGGGGGTTTACAGAACACAATAGTTTGAAATATTCGCGAGCGACGGCGCAAGAAGTTGCCCTCCGCAGAGTCTTGGCGCGGACTCACACCCTCTCTGCTGCTTTCGTGCGGAGAGAGTTGGCCCGCCCAACCAACCACCCACCCACCCGTGCGCCGGTAATTAACGAGTTGAAGTTTGGCGTCGACGTCGCCGCTCTCTCTGCAGTACTCTGCTCTCCCATAAGACTCTCTTTCCTGTCTCTCTCTCTCTCTCTCTCTCTCTCTCTCCTACCGCTGGACCAGCATCCATTAGCCAAGTGCTATGGTTACCCAGGGAACCGTCGACTCCTCTTTTGCCCGCCGCGCGTACGAAACCGGAGATTCTACTGTGTGCGAGAGACTCTGCGATGCTCTTTCTTCTTAAAACTCTCCCATTCTCTCTCCCCCGCTGCCGCTCTTACCTCTATACAGCTCTTCTCTACCATCAGTT
The DNA here is from genome assembly GCA_037952995.1 of Hyposoter didymator. Lineage (NCBI taxonomy): Eukaryota > Metazoa > Arthropoda > Insecta > Hymenoptera > Ichneumonidae > Hyposoter > Hyposoter didymator. The sequence continues at coordinate 2,840,973 of JBAJMU010000011.1, forward strand.
TCGGGGCTCTGAATAACCCCAACGAACTGCCACAGCAGCAGTTGTCACAGCCCGCTCTCTCTCTCTCTCTCTTTTTCGCTTTCGTAGCGAAACATTAAGAGAAGCAGCGCGCGAACATTAACGTCAATAAAAATAAACCATTTCGTACACATTTTACTTGTTTTCTCCTAACGAACGAAAAAAAAAAGTGAAA
>JBAJMU010000011.1:2849053-2911006 GCA_037952995.1 Hyposoter didymator
GAGGAGGGAGGGGGTGGAATTGGGGGGTTGTTGGTGGCTCGGTACTGTGCAGGGGACGTTTGCAAGCATCGGCCGGGGTTATATACCTCAGGCTTTTCTTGATTACGTGGGCGTGCGTCGATCCTCTCGATACGCGGATGACGCGACGACCAGTCGATGCAAAAGAGCGAGAGCGAAAGAGAAAGCGAGAGACGAAAAGAATCCTAAAGTGTAACGCGAGGGTTCATCCATAGATACTAAAAAAATAAAAAAGAATGAAAAAGAACCAAGAAAAACAACATACAGAAAATAGAAAAAACAAATCTAAACGGACCCAATGCTGGAGAGAGACACGGAACTGAATTGAGACACCAACGTGCTCTCTCTCTTTCTCTCTCGCTCACTCTCGCTCCCTCCTCGTGGGCGTATCGTCAAATCTGTTGTGTTTTCATGAGAGTGCGATGGTTAGGAGGTAAAGGAAAATAAAGGCAGGGAGAGAAAGAGAGAGAGATGGAAAATAATGGCAAAAACGGAGTGAGAGACTTTTACTTGTCGTCCGACGCCATATGGCACTGTTTGTATTGCCAGCCTGTTACGAAACGATTATGATAATAATAAAATGCCGAGTGCAAACCCCTCTGACTACACACAAAACAGCCTCTCTCTCTCTCTCTCTCTCTCTCTCTTTTCGTGTCCTCTAGTGTTTCTTGGCTATTCGCCAATTTGACGGGCATCACTCGAGAGTTTTACTACCCCCTCTGATGAAACTCTCTCTCACGTAACTGTAGATCCGTTTGTTGTACCCCGAAGTCGATTGTTTCCTGCGCTGTGATTCTCTTTCATTTAGATTTTTTTTTCTTTTTGTTTTTTTGTTGTTTTTTTTTTCCACGATACATCGCAGTCATTCCGACTGCGGACGAAACCTGCTGCTTCTTTAAAAACGCGTTCGCACAAAGTTTACGAAAATCGTAAAACATATTACACGCGAAACGTCGTTTTTGTCCTGTCTCGAATTTCCAATGTCCGAAAAGCTTGTGCCGAGTGCTCCTTCCACATGAGCCTCGAGAGTTCACCAGTTGGCCTCCCTTCGAGCACTTGTACTTGTGTCTGATCTTTCGGCATTGATATTTTTTCGATGCTTCTCGAGAGCTCGAGGATTAAATTGAACTTGGAGCTTCAGGGGCGGTCTCGCTCTCCCTCGTCCCAGCAGGTTTTTCTATTTTTATTCTTGGCGTTGTACACGCACTTATTGGCCATTTATCTGTACACGCCACTGATTGCTTTTCTCAATCAGTGCGCGCATGCGCTCTGGACGCTTATTTTTTTTTCTTCCTTTCTCCATGAAAATGACGCTGTTAGTCTTATACCAAAAGTCATTTCTAGATCCCGTAATGCTCACCGGAATAATAAGAGACTTTTCTTATCGACCCTGCTACCGCCGCGGCCCCTTGGCACTTTGCAACTTTTCGTCAGACCAGCAGGGAATGTCTTTTGCCAAGATTTCCCGACGTACTCTCTTCTCCTTCTGTTTCTCCAGTTTTTACGNAAAAAAAAAAAACAAGTTTCTTGGCTCGATGCGGAGAGTCCTGTGGGGGCTCCTCGCCTGCTCAGCTTCCGAGCTTTCTCGCTGCTGCGTTCCTCCTTCACTTTTGCTCCCCCCCCCCTTCTCTCCTCCCGTCCGGGGTTGAATCTATTTCGCGTGAGTTTGTAACGCGCAAAAAGGAGGAAAAGAAAAAAACAGAGAGAAATATTTTTATATATGAAAGAATAAGAAGGCGCGCCTTAATGAAATGGCGGAACGGCTTCCGGCCCCCTGGGACGTCAATTGTTTAGGACTTTCCTGTGTGGGCTTTTTTCTCTTCTTCTTCAATAACTAAGATTGGATAGGGCGGCAAAGCCACGTCTATATATGTCCGCGAATAAATATATATAGAATGTCAAAATACCCGCGCAAAAAATTTTTTGCTACATCATTTTATATTCGCACCCCGTGACGTACTTGGCAAGCTCGGGGAATGTGCTTCCCGTATTTGCTGTCAAGAAAATTAGGTAAACAATCCCGGTTTGTTTCCCGCACCCTGGCTCCCTTCGTTCTCCCGTTTTTTTATTTTTATTTTTTTTATCGTTTTACCGCATTTTTGCCTGATTTTTTTACGCGAAGCAAAATTGCCCCGGGCTCACGTGATTCTGCATAAAAAAAACGAAAAGAATGAGCCCAAGTCGAACGCTTTTCGTTAAATTTTACCGGAGATATGAATTTTTCAAAATTGGGGTAATTTTGACCCCAGGTTCACCGGAATAAGTAAAAAAATTGTGAGAAAAAAATTGACAGCAATTTTTCGCAAAAGCTGCGATTGTAAATATTTGTTGTTATCGCAAAGTTGTCGTATTTCGCTTCCCACACAGTTGCCAGCAAAACGACGTCATGCGTTAGGGTCGGCGAAGAAAGGGTTTAGAAGCGCGGCGGCTATCGAGTCGGTACTACTCGCGGAGGCTCGATTCGTCATCGAGTCCCTGCCTGGGCTTCCGACACAGTGAGAGTGAAATGGCGGACGGCGGGGATGAGGATGAGGCGAGGCGAGGGGGAGGAAGAGCAGAAGGAATCGTTTATTGGAACCGTCCATTACATAATGGCACTTTGTCCTCGAGGAATAATCACGGTTATTCAGGTTGAACAACGGCGAGCGAAGGAGAAAGATACGTTTGAAGAGTGAAGGTCGATTGCCGCGTGTGTTAACCTCCGCGCGCGTCTTTGGAAGCGATCTTTCCGATCGATTAATTCGATAGGTTGGATTTATAAGTGTAACGAATATTTGGCATAACGAGTACGAAACACGGAGGGAACAGCAAAAGGCGCAGGAATATAGAAAAAAAAAAAAAAAGATAAAAAAGGTTGAGCAACATTCCGCGAGTGAGAGATTGCCGGGTAACTCGATTCCACCGGCGAGATCGTTCTATATATCGACATTGAGTGCCTCGCGGGGCAAAGTGAATTGTAAAGTAATTGCATAAGATTAGTAGCGCCCGGGCGTGGAAGCGCAGGCACTCTGTCGGTTACTTCCAGCCCAATGAGCCTCAACGAGACTTTACTTTGATTCGACTCCTCTGCTTCCTCTCTTTTTTTTTTATTTCTCTCTCTCTCTCTCGGCCTCTTATTCCTCTCGATCGTCGCCATTTTTTTCTCTCCGTTTCACCAGCCTCTCTTGCTCTTCCATTCGCGTTCGCCTCCTCGTTTCCTCCCGCGGCTTGTATTTTTCTGCTATTCCTCTTTTTTCCACCCTTAGCCATCCCTTTCGAGCCAGCCTCTCTCCGTCCTCCGCTTTTGAGGTCGCCAGCCTCTCGCTCCCTCCCTCCCTCCTTTCCTTTTGCTCTCTCCATCTGCATTTCATCGAGCTAATTTGTTGAGATACCGCTTGCCAATATTTCAGTCTTCTTTACCCCATTGGATCGCGTAAAAAGCAACGAGGGATGAAGCAAAGGGACGGGTACGCTCCTCCTCCTCCTCCTCTTTCTCCTCCTTCTCCCTCAAACTCTGCTCTTCTTCCTCTTTTTCGCTTCTCGTGCTCGATGCTTTTCTGCCTCTCACGATCCCGATGCGGATAATTGCCTCGCCAACTCGTGCACGCTTCCGCACCCTCCTTGCTTTCGCCCTCCCTCCCTCCCTCCCTCTCGCTCTCTCGCTTTCTCTCTTCGCAAGCTCGAGTTGATTTATGACCGTACAACGATTTGCTAGCTACTTGCACTCTGCTCTCTCTACCCTCGTGCGTTACGAGAAACCACACCGCGGCAAGAGCTACTTTTCTTCCAGTTCATTTCTCATATTCGCCACGGTGCCAACACACACCTGCTGCTGCCGCTGCTGCTGCTGCTGTGACGTCTTCCAATGGACTCCATATATATTCCTATTGAAAAAATCGCGTCATACCTTGAAAAATATGCCGAATTATGAATAATGTTGCGTGTATAACGATAGCGGGAAGAAAAATCTTTAATTATAGGGCCAAAGAGGATGACGATGGAAATAAAATTTGGGCGCGATGGCACTTTTTTATGGACTGGAAATAACATTTTTTCAAAATCGTCGATGTTTCGTTGCGAACACGTGAAACTAAATATTTTTTGATAATTTCAAAATTTTCGTTATTTTCGCAGTATATTTGGTTTCTAACGGAATTGTCAACGGAATTTACTATTGGAACGACAAAAATTTGCGTCCGAAGAGACTTTCTAAAATATTTCTCGCTGCAATGACACAATTTTTGGGATTATCTTCAAAAAAATGTTTAGTCGAACGTATCGAACTAAATATCGATGTTTTCCAACAAACATTTGTTTCCAGTGTTACGGAAAGAAAAGGCAAGAGCATAAAAGATAATTCATGGTCTGCTCGCGTGGGACAAGGAATCCCGAACGTTTTTCCTGTCGAGCGTCTCCCTCTCCGCGTCGCGATTGGTACTCGACCCTCGTTCTTCATTTTCCATCAGGCTTTTCGTATTTTCACGTGTGCACGGCTGATCGTATACGACAGCAGAACGCGAGTATGTAGCGAGCAGAAAATTCGTGGAGTGGCAAATGGATTCGCAACAAGGTGTCGCGCGAGCTCCGTTGTAAGAATTCGCGATAAGCGAACTACTCCCGCACTTTGGACCACTCGCTACCTGTTTTTCGCCCTTATTTTTCATTCTTACCACTGCCCCGTTCCTGCTGCTCTCCTTCTCTTTCCAAAATTCTTTATCGCTCTTTCTTTTCCTCATTTCTTAAAGAAAAGTACACACGAATGGTGCTCGAACGAGGGCGGAATTCCTCAGGGTGTTCCAAAGCCTTGGCAAAAGGATTGCCACATTTATATTCGTACGCGCGCGCGCGCGCGTGTGTGTGTGGACGCGAGCGTGCCGAGGGCTAACGGTGCTGTCTAAAAAAATGTAATACAGTATGAAAAGAAACGAAGAAACGGAATAAGGAAAGAAAAGCTTCGGTGCTCGGGATTCACCGGAGGAAAAAAGGAGTAAGGGTTCGTCAAAGACGGACGCGCGCGACGGACCGTCCAGCCGAGCAACCGGACAATGTTCGGACGTAATGGTTGCCCCGGGCTATACTTTTATATCGTGCGAGAGGCTCATGCTGAAAGCTAATGCTCCGGCCTCCGATAAGAGGGCCACTCGTGTCTCTGCCCCCCTCGCACGTTTCTCTCACTCCGGCGCCTCTTTTTCAATCGCGTCTTTACGTTTTTATCCAACTAGCCGATACATTCTCTTATTTTCACTCAAACTCGACGCTCACCCCGAGCTTTTCGCCGGAACTCACTTTGCAAAGGCGTCAATGGATCATAGGGATGCCCCATACTTTTCATTTATTTTATTTTACATTTTTCTCGCCCCGAAACGATTCGGAATTTGTCAGAAAATCTTGCACACACGTTATTACTGACAAAATTTCATTTTAGCTCGAATTTTGTTTTCATTGTGATCAGACAATTTTCACACTTTGTCAAACTTTTATTTACATTCAGTTCCCCACGGAGAACAAAAAGCTATTGGCAATCTGGCTCTTGAAAGCAAATTTTTCATCAGTCTTGTTTTTTTTTCGCAAAACTTTTAAAAAAATAAAAATAAACAAATGAAATTTTTTCAAAAATTCTTTTTAACGCAATGATCACAAGGTGTCACGTTCGACGGGGAACAAGTGACCGATTCGCCACCTGAAATAGAGACGCGCTAGAGAAAATATTAAGTACGCCGCCCACACGTCGTCGGGGTTAGACGGCGTGCCGCGTCGTCTCTCTCACGTCTCGGTCGGGGTGCGCGGCTAATGAAATATCTGTGCCCCGCTTTAACCGAATTACCAAAGGGCAGACTCGAAATCATCTCTCTTCTTCCGCGTGGCTCCTCTCCGAGCAACGAAACATTCCCCTCGGGCGAAAAAGTACGGGCTCCCCTTGGCGCTACTCGGGAAAACATATTGTTGTCGAATTTGCGGAGTGCATGCATTTACTCCGTATATCTGTTTCATCCCCTTCAACATCCCCAAAACAACGTCCTCCAAGTGGATCATAAAAATCATTCCGACAAGATTGAGAAAATGTGCTGCGAAAAACTGAAATTATTCTGGGGGACGAGATACTCGCTCAATTGTTAATTCGCTTCTATTTTTAAATCATAACATTAATTCCGTTTTTTAAATTCATGAAAACTGTGCTTCGTAGAAAAAGTAATAGACGTTGTTTGAAAATTATTCTTCCCTCCCGATGATTGCTCCGGATCATATTTCGTAATGCGTGAGTGATAAAAACAAAAACAAAAACACGAAAACTTAAGGCGGTAAGAAATTTTGTGTGCGTGGCCCAGCGGCTTACCTCACAATCATTCCGTATGATTTTTTCCCTTAAAATATGACTCGTCATCTTCAATTTCACGTAAATTAAATGTCAATACGCCAATTAGTATTGAAACGGCGAAAAAACAAAAAAAAAAACAGATTTGAAAAATTTCTTTCTCGAATTTGACCATTTTTTGGTAAAAAATCTCATATTTTTCCATTTTCCAATGATTGTAATCAATAGCCCAGGATTCGCTACCCCTAAAAAGTACCCCAAGAGTTTTCGATCCGTATCGATGTCGTTGAGACAGAACGTTTGGAAAACTCAAAGTTGCAAATTTGCAGTTGTGAGTATGTTCACCCAGAGGTAGTGTCGCGTATGTACGGGTTACGTAAAAGTCAAGTTGAAATGATTTTCTGAATGAAGCACCGAACACTCGCCCGTTATGGAAATCAGTGCGTGAGTGAGTGAGAGAGAGCGGGCCGAAGAAGTTTGTCATCCTGGCGTTGGATCCGCGCGCGTACAGAGGAAAAGCGAAGCACAGCCGCGAGAGAGTGTATTAAATTTAAATAAAAATACCGGCAGCCGTGTTCACAAGCAGCGCGTCTATAAATCAGAGAAGCTTGGTCGAGCGGGCGCGCGCGCGCTAGAAACCCCTCCGAGGTCCGAGAGAGAATAATACCCCCATATTTATGTTCTTCTCCGGTAAAAAGCGTCGGGCAGCAACGGACGTCTATCCGTAGCAAGCTCTCTCGCCTACAGCCGTGAACGAGCATGTGCGACGATGAGGCAGAGCGAGAAAGAGACGTATTTCTGATGGTGGTACACACAACGCGCGGGCTCTCATCTCTTTTTTCAACTCGCACGACTATAGACTCGCCTTCTCTTTTTCTCTCGCGGTATTCTCGTGCTGTCCGTACCAGAGACGTTATAACACCAAAACCTTCCATTTCCTCTCCTTCTCCTCTTTCTCTTTGGCCTCGCGAACACGTCTCTTCCGATTTCAACTCGGGCCTCTCCCCCTCATCCCCATATACACGAATTTATTTCTCGTCCGGAGAGCTTCCGCAAGTCTATGAATCAATCCTTTCAATTCAATACACCAAAACCAACGAAATTTTTCTTTTTTTCACCAACAAACTCCAATTGTTTGCTCGATAATTCTTCACCCAAGATTCGGGATATCGATGACTTACTTGGCTGACGCTTTCGACACTTTTTCCAGGGAAAAGTCAAAGAGGAAAAGTTGATATTATTTTGCTGAATTTATTTTCTGAAAGGCGCGGTACGGAATCGCATTATTGTGACGATATAGCGAATAAAAAAATGTTTCTTTCTCTCGTGGAACACGAACTGCTGCTGCTCGCGCGATGGCGCAAGGAATCATCCAGCTACTGTTCGCCATTAGCTTCCTCCGCGTCGTACTGGACCGAGAGAAGAGGTGTGGCACGAGCGACGCTGCTCTCGTCTGACGAGAATGTCAAGAAAGCGAGCAAAAAGCCCGAACACCATATACACGGAGCTCGTCGTGTTAATCAGAGTAACGGCGCGTCGCGATAAATCAGAAGCTGCTCCTTGGGATAATGATAATCCGACGCAATATCCTGTTTCGAGGGTCGACGCCTGTTTCGTTACTCAACCAACTAAAGAAAATCACGTTTAGAATATTTATCGAGTTTCATTCTTTTTATTTTTCTCCACATTGAGTTGCGCCCGGGATTATGTCATTTCCTACTAATTCCTCAACTTTTTTCAGCCACTTTTCACCCCCTTAATTTTTAATATCAGAAGCACAATGGCGCCTGCTCAGTCATTTTTTTTTTTTAATTTTTACCAACGCATCGCGGGCAGGCTCAATGTTAAAATTTCTTTGGCAGTGTTGAGGGGGGAAAGAAAATGGTTTTAAAAGCGAAACTCCGTCTCGGAGGCTCGTTTCCTGACGCGGCGTTAGCCTCGTTACCAGAGCTTCTCGCGCACGCTCGTAACTTACTTTTTATCGGGCAATTAACGTTGCTCAGTATGCTCAAAAGTATCTTTGTGTACGATGCCATTTTTTTTTTTCATTTTCTCTTATGTCGTATAGTTACGTCTCTCTTAGGTGTGATGCTTCGCGTTAGTTTCTGGATAAGAAGGATTTTACACCTTCCTCGTGGTCGCCTGTAAGCAGAAACGTGAATACGCTCAGTTTTACTTTTTTCTTCACTTTTTTCCGCACGTCAGACGAGAATGATGGTACGCGCGTTAATAATAACTGCAGCTTGCTGCTTTGGGACGACGCGGCGCTAGAATGAGATATTTCGGAATAATGAGCGTGGATGGGCGCGCCACCGGATAAACTGTATTTACGAGACTCCCACATACGCGCGTACGGAGCGACACGGACGCGCGGCACGACGAATAAGTCTTGAGATTTATCATCGAATCGCCATTTTTTTTTCCTCAATCGCTCAATTTCTTTGCTCGGCCCTCGTCAGACTGCCTTACGAAAGCATCCCGAATAATCACCAACTACTGCTGCTCCTCTTGTTTTCGTAAAACACGGACTATGGCGCGCGGAAACGGTTCGCGTCGTTGAATAAATGTTGAAAAATCAAAGGAGCGCGGGAAATGGATTTTTCGTGTATAATTCTTTTGGCAGCATGACTTTGCTCGCGCGCGCGTCGAATGTCGAGAGTCGTTAAAACGACACTTCCGAGAACGGGGCAATAATGGGGCGAGCCGCGTTGAGCGAAGGGTGAAACGGAAGAGGTTGCTTTTTTCGCTCTTTTAGATAACCAAACAAACTTTAAAACCATCCCTGCTCGGATAGGGGTTGCTATAGTTTGAGGAAAAGTTTCTCGACGCGAGAGAACGAGCGAGAGAGCGATGGAGAGGCAGATAGGAGAAAGTGGAACTATATACGTCGTACGATGTAATATCGTGTGAAAGTAACATTTGGACGTAGCCGAGTTTATCTTGTTGAAATTCTCTTGGAAGGCGATCCCTTTCGACAACCCGCACTTTTCACTCCCCCGCCATGTTGTCGTAAAAAAAACAGAAAAATTTCATCTCTGGTTTCGTAAATTGATGCTGCTCTTTCGTCGGACTCTATGTACTGCCGAATAAATAATGAAATATTGTAAAATTGATCCTTGAAACGTTATCGCGGAGTTTATTAATTTCTCGAAAAATCCTTTTAGTCGATCAAACACGCGAGAGTTGTTTCGGGTTACAAAAAATGTTTGTTTGTTTTTTCTTTCTTTTTTTTTTGTTATTCCGAGCTTGCAAACTTTTGTTTATAACTCAACAATACGGAAAACTCGAAGTAATCGAAACGTGAAATGGAGAATCATATTAATTGGCATCATCCCTAAATTCTCGAGGGTGGCAACACGGCCCATGATCCAGAAGCGAAACGCGAAGAGAATGAAAGAGAGAGAGGGTGAGAAGGATGCGAAGGATGAGGGCAACGTCGATACCGCGGATGCTCTCGATCAATTATCCGTGTTCCTAAAGCAGCGACTAATCTGCCTAATCGCGTGGCCGTTGGCCGGGCTTATACTGCCTAAGGGCGGTTATTCGGCGGGGGGAGGCGCGGGAGGGAAGCGGGATGAGGATTGTCGGACGATCAGTGAACCGCAAGATAATCGTGCACGTCGTGCAATTACCGGCTGCGGTTAATAAGGAGATTCCCACCCCCTGCTCCACAACCCCCTCAATAGGGGTTCGCACTCTACACATCCCCGTCTCTCTCCCTCTTTCTCTCGATGCGTATTGCCAATCCCCATTTCCATATACTCGTGCGGAAAGGTGAGACGGAGGTGAATGAGAAACGATCCTCTCGTAGCAGGGGTTGGCCCCGAGCATGGCCAAGATCGTAGGGGTTGATTTTCTCGTCTCTACGAGCAGGCCGCAGAATAAAGGGGTGAAGCATTTCATAACCAGACTATGTGGGTTCTTGCGTGCGTGTTGCTTCTCGACACACATACAAGCGACACACGTTCATCTGTATTTCGTACCAAACCTCGGGCGCGAGGCTTATGTTCGAGTTATATTTGTATGTTTCGTACGAACCCTGAGAAGATGGTGAAACGAGAAGATCTGATGCGAACGCAATGTGCAGCAGCAGCCAGCTAGATCGGGCTCGTCGGGTATATCCTGCTGCTGCTAGTGCTGCTGCTTGCTTGAATCTGCGAACCACAGAGCACGCGAGACGAGACGATTTTGCTCGAACGCTCTCTCCCACGTTCACTCGGCCTTATGATCGGCTTACAGATTGCTAATCACTGCCATGCATAAAAGGAATATATACCCCACTCGGATCTATGCGAGATGGTGTGACATTCATATAATTGTTGTAAACCAACTAGTCGACTGCTTGTATTTTTCATTATTTTTACTCGTATTTTTGTGCTTGACAATCTCGAAAAACAATTATCGTCCTAATTTCGTTATCTTTCGAACGATACCGTTGACGATCACAAAGTTTTGTGTCGATCGACATATCGTTGCTTCAATTCCAACAGCATCCGCTAAATCGGTTCCACGACGCCAAATCACAGACAAAAATATCACAAAAAAATATATCATGCGCCTAAAAAATATCACATGCCCAAATTTTCTAAACAAAAATTACGAACAACCAGAAATGATAAACAAACAAAAAAATACGAACAAAAATAAGTAAAATATAGAGAATTCATCTGCACTGGAAATAAAATTTTGTTAAAAATCGTCGATATATTTTTTTTTAACATCGTCGACTAAATATTTTTGGATAATTTCAAAATTTTCGTTATTTTGGATTAAATTTGCTTCCGAAGAGATTTTCTAGAATATTTCTCGCTGCACGGACACTCAATTTTTGGGACTATCGAAAAAAAAACGTTTAGTCGAAGGTATCGAACAATTCATTCATCTTTTCCAACAAAATTTTGCTTTCAGTGTGGTTTGTGATATTTTTTTCACATTTATGTGGAGCGCGGGGCCATTCGCATAAAAATGTTGTATACCTCGTTATTAAATAAAATAAAACGTGATCGCAGTGCATATTGTCCTGGAATGACGAAAAATCAATTCGTTTGTCGATCCGTGCGACGGAATCGAAAGTGAAGCACAAAATTTATTCTTGAATCTGTTTGGTCGCTCTGTTTACCGAAAATCGATATTCCAGCAAAGTATCTTCACGTCGAATGCACGTTTTTTGCTGTCATGTGGATGAAATTTTGTCGTTTTATTTTCTTGCGGCATTTTGTTCGCACTTGCTGCTGCTCGTCGCGCTGGCTGTCCTGGTTTCGTTCCCCACTCAGGCTCGCTTTCTCCCTCATTGCTAAAAGGGCACGTGTTCCACATCCAACTATATGGAGTGACTCTCCGGGAGTGGCTCTAATTAATTAACACCTAGAGCCAACCTAAGCTCGGGAGCATTCACTTGGCGTTTCCCCTTTCATCTTGCTTCTTCATCTCAGCTGCTGATATTCCGTGTACGTACTCGTTTCAGAGAGATCCGCTACCGCCGCGCGAATATACTCGCAATCACTAATTAGTGCCCCGCGCCTCGCCTTATTAGTGTTTTATTACGACGGCGCCTCATAATCGATGTGATCGCAAATTTACTCCTCAAAACTCACGGAATCGATCCTTACGCGCCTCCTGCTTTTCAACCCTTTTTGGCCAATGCACACAATCCTTTGAATCTGCCGAACTGCCTTGAAATTCCCCTACACAATTTTCTTCTCTCCGTTTATGTTTTTTTTACGCACACTCGGAACACTGAAAAGAAAATTTTGTTGAAAAAGATGGAAATTTTGTTCGATACGTTCGACTGAACGTTTTTTTAAAATAATCCCAAAAATAGTTGCATTGCGGCAAGAAACATTTTAGAAAGACTCTTCGGAAGCAAATTTTTGTCATTCCACTCGCAAATTTCGCTGACAATTCCGTTAGAAACCAAAAACACTGTCAAAATAACGAAAATTTTGAAATTATAAAAAAATATTTAGTTTACCGTATTCAAAGAAATACCGAGGGTTTTTAGAAAAATTTCATTCCCAGTGAAAGAATTTTACCTGAATAAAAAAACCGGGAAATGCACATGCGCGATGTTATTGTGAAAATTCGATTCTTTCCATTGCGTGGGAGAAACAGGAGAATTAGCGCAGTAACAGAACTGGATTTTTTCAACTTTTGCTTGCCAGACTTTTGTATTTTATCGGCAAAGAGGGATGCGAGCGAGGGTTGAAGTTGGGAAAGGAAAAATGTACTTATTTTTCATGAAAATGAAGCATTTGCGGTTAATCGAAATTTTCATGACTTGTTCGTATAACTGGATAATTTGGTGCTCAACAAAGCTCGTAGTTGTAATATATCGAGCATTCGCCATCCACGCAAACGACGATGATATGAAAAAAATGTTGATTCCCTTTGATATCGTATTCTCAAAGGACACACTATTATATTTCATAGACGCGAGGCTGGAACTTTGTCCTCTTATCGCGGTGACTCGCGAGGTTTGTCAGCACTCGAGCCAATGGTAAACACTTGTAGATTTGGTGCACGTTGCCAACACAGAAACACACGAATGGCCAAATAATTGGTGAGTTTGGCGAATCGGATTTGCCCGAGGTCCTCTTTCGTCCATTGCACCCTCCCTCCCTCCCCCTCGCCTGCGCTCGTTTTCCACGACCTTCTCTTTCACTCGCCCGCCACCCACACTCCCCTTTCGCCATTTACACTTCAGTTTATATACGTGCACGTAAAGGATGAACGGGACGACTATAGTTGCTGTCTCTTTTGTACACGATACAACCTTCTTTATCGCTCCGTCAGTATTTCCGTGCCTGCACCATTTCGCTCCCTCTCTCTCTCTCTCTCTCTCTCGTATTTTTCCATCTCCGTCTCGCCCCTCCGCGTTTCCCTTTGCTGGTTCAGTGTCTGAATGTTCGCATGATTGGCGCCTCGACCATGCCGTGCGAGAGAACGCGAACGGAATTTCTGATTTTCTCGTTCGCGATCTGTCCCCTGCCCCTCTCCAACCCTTGCCGTTTGCGCGGGTGTTGGAAAGCGGCGTGTACGTATTATACCTTTTCGTCCGTCTCTCCTGCGCTCGCCTGCAACTTTGAGCGTGTGTTTCGTGTTTCTCTATTCGAATGTTCCGCGTCCATCGGGGCTCATCATTATTTCGGGCCTGTAACTTTGCTACGTGTTACTCGGGCGCGATGACGCGCGCGAATGACGATCGTAAAATTTCGTCACACTCCGCCGCAGCGCCATATCCCTCGGACACAATGTGACATGAAATTATTTCGTCGTTTTGAAATTGGCGTCGTTGCAACGCAACCATGTCGTCACATCGTGTGTTTGTTTAAAAATCATTAATGGCCAAGCTGCATGACAAGATTTTTGCATTTTGTACAGCGAATAAAAAAAGAAAATTGTTACTTTTCGCGACTAAAGGGTCAAAAATGATTTTGCGACTTGAATCGGTCGTTGCGAGATTAATCAGGGCAATGAAACGAATCGATGTGACCGTTTGAAAGAGTTTTTCTTCATTTTGGCGAAACGTTTCGATGTAGGGCACACAAAAGAAAAGCGACGCGGTCAATCTTCCTGCTATCCTTGAGCTGAACGATAACGAAATTTTCAGGCAGAAAAAATACTTTAAACTAAGCCTGAAGCATTACTCCCACCGGAGACCTTTGGACCCCCGGTGAAGCTTTAAAATGGCGGTGCCATTTTCACCCCCTCTTTATTATCCTCGAGCAAATGTGATAAGATCCAACGTGCCAGCAGGCGATATAGAGCCCGCTGTATATCTCTGTGTTTTTTATTACGTACGCAGCTTTAAACTCGCGTCCACGGAAGCCCATGAGATAGATTTGAGTCACAAGGGGTTTAGATGCCTCGGCGGTGATTCCAAGGGAAAACGCGCGATACTTTTGGTGCCGCGTTATCGCCTTGAAAACGAGGAGCGAATTTTGAAGAATCTACCAAAATGAAGAACGCGAGTTTGGCGTCATTTCCTCGTGCGCTGAGCTTTTTCAATTGTTCCCCAATTTCTCTGGCTCGGTTTGTAAATCAAATACGTCTACGACGCTTTCTGCTCATGTTTACATACATGTGCCCCCGCGCGTGTGGCTGTGTGTGTGCGGAGCTGCAAATAAAGCGATTCGGCTTCTCTGGCTCCGCTGCCCTGTGCTCTCTCGTGAAGTACGAATGCGGGACACCCACGGAACGTCGTACTGTCAAGGCAGTTGACACGTCGTACCAACCCCCTCAGGACCATTATTTAGCCAACACCGTGGTCTCTAGCGTTACAGCCAGGGGGTGTGTTTCGCGGCAACGTCGCCGCGTCGCTTTCTCTCTCTCTCTCTTTCTCGTAAATATATGCGTTCCTGGCGTGTGATTGACGCCTTACACGAACGGCACACGCCACTGATTTTAGCACCCCATCCGCCCCCTGCATCTTCTCCGTATGGCATTTTTTTTCAATCACTCTATCTCTCTCTTTTGCTCTCTCCGTCTCTCCAGGAGCAAGAGATTGACGTTTTCCCCCCTCGTAAGTAAAATAGGCCTGATCGCAAAATCCTCGATATTTTATCGTTCTGCCCGATTTTCTACATTTTTCGTAGTTCCCCACACAAATTTCCACGATGAAAAAAAATCAAAAGGCCTCCTCGCAGATTTATTTAAAAAAAACAATTTGTTATTGAGAAAAATTAGTCACTTGACGAGCGTACGTCTCTGAGGAGCTTTGTTTCGAGGGTTGAGCAGACTTCTGCGTAGCGAACAGATTATCAACTTAAAGTGCAGGGGCGTTTCCAAAAATTTTGATACTTGAATAGAAGATTGACGAGGAAGGCGTGAAGCGCGTGTCCACACGAGGTTGCTCTCTAAGTAAGTGTGAATTAAGGGGGAAACTGTATACTCTGTACGCCGTTGGATATTTGGGGGTGCAACGGTGCGACGTGGGGCGCGGCGAACGCGGGCCCGGAAGCTCAGGGAGCGAGGGTGAAAAAATGTTTTTTTTTTTTTTTTTNTTTTTTTTTTTTTTTTTTTAGTTCGGGATGTAGGAATGACGAGTTGACCGGAAGGAATCGCCGTGCTCTCGTGTTATTAAGAACGTTGTATGCAAAATTTTCTGTCGCGATAGAATTCTTCCAAATTTGAACTACACAAAGAAGTTTGCACCGTTGGAATGCAACGAAATTCTGTTATTTTTTCAGTAGAGCTCACAATTATTATTCAACATTTGGTCGAGACAATAAAACGATTTTCTCTTGCGACCTAAATTCTCAATCGACAAGGAAAATTGACATGATTTTCAAAATTCAATAAATAATAAATCCACAAAATGTTTTTCGTTGAATTTCAACGTGGCAAACTTCAGAGTCATACACAAAGAGTATAGTGATGTCTAATAGCTTGCACAATTTCCCGAGGTTTCACCATGTAGACTGTCGAGATATTTATTTATAAAAATCACAATTTTCAAGAGTTTCTCATATTAAGAGCGTGTGTTGAAAGTTGCAATTTTCAACATTCAATATTTCGTTTCCTAAATGATGACGCCTCTCAAAACTTTGCATACACTTTTGGGTAACATCGAAGAAGCTTTATCCATTTTTTTTTCAAAAAATCGGTCGTAAAATTTTTTCGAAATTTTGTTTATTAAATAACAAATGCACAGATTACAACGGACAATCTTGGATTTAGAGTATACTGTTCTTTATACAATTTGCAACAACTTTTTTTTAATGAACTTCTCGCAAACCATTTTGTACGTAAGAAAAACTGAAGACAAAAATTTAAATTTAAACGACGCCATACAACGTCCTTGAGTGAATCTTTTCGACTGTGAGCTTCAAAGACACTGACGCGTAATAAATTCGAAAAAAAACATGCCATATATACACGAGAGTGTAGAAAAGGGTCGAAAAACATTGTCGACAGTTGCTGGACCGTACGTCCTTTTAAAAAACCACCCCCAACGTTTAAGGGTTGCCAATAAATTTGGAAAACACGCACATATTCGTGTACATCGAAATTCAAAATTTCACCACTTTGCTTCTGAGCTTTTTCTCATCTCCGGGGATCCCGATTAACGATGAGGAGCGCGCATTAATCATCGTTGCTGGATCGCACTATTAATGTTTTTTCTCTGGCTCCTTTCTCGCGGTTGTATAATTACGGTTCTCCGCGTGCGCGCGGTAGAAAGAGGGATAATTTTGACGAGGGTCGCGCGCCCGGACGTTCGTATTTGATTGCGTCCATATATTTCAACGAGTATATGCATGAGAATCTTTCCATAGGGCAAACGGGATCCCGTTCTCTCGCGAGCGAGCAAGGGTGCATGCTTATATTCAAAGCTTATCTCCACACAGCCGCGAGAGTATATCGGGTAAAACAAGTCCGTTAATTCGGCCCGCAAGCCCCGACGATATCGTCGTATCCGCGTATCACATACACGTACATCATAGCCTTGTTCGTATATATATATACATATGAAAATATTCAGTACATTGAGCTTTGTAGCTACACAGAGAAATTCTCAGAGCAGCAGCAGCAGCAACAGAACACTCCCTAGCATTTTGGATTCACCCTCTGACCGCCGTTGGGTATCGATATCGCGTAGATAAAATCTCAATACGCTCGTACAGGCTAGACATGCATGGATGTGCGCGGGAGTTAAATATAATAAATCGGATTAGCGAGTAAGGGATGTGACGTGGAAACCGACGATGAGTGAAATTGGCATATGCTTGCGCCAAGCGAGGGGGCCCAACACATTGAATGAGAAATAAGCAGTGCATGGCAAAGAAAACGCGCGATATTCGTTCGCTCATAGTCTCGCATGATCCGGGTAACGGGACCCCTTGCGTTTAGTCGTCGCGTAAAACCGCGATGAGTGAAAATCTCTCGGCGGGGGTGATTGAAGAATTTCCAACGTATTCTCTCGCTGAAATTTCCTCGTACGTACCCTTCGAACTCGTTGCCCTGATTTTTCACTGGAATATCGAGGCAAAAGGGTTACTCGCGTAACGAGCAGATGAGATCGATCGACTTACGTCGCAGTGTCGTACGCGCGTACCCTGATCTTTTCGCTGTACTCGTCGATCGTCGCTGCTCAAGTTTGTTGACATATTCATCGATACGGGTCCTCTCGATACCACGTGCGTTTTCTATTTATATCGAAGTTGAGTAGATCCTCGTTGAGAAAATTAACGACATACTTGTATTTCGCCAAATCCTCTTTAACGCGACCGACTCCCCCTTCCCCCATGACCATAAATCTTTATTACTCGGATAAGGGTGAGTTATGTTCATTCTCATTTGGTATACTTGTCTAGTCTATCCAGGATTTAGTATATAGTGTGAAAAGTGGGAAAATTCTCGTTAAAGTGTATATCTATCGATGCGATATTGTCTGCATGGAATTGTGTTTAGAAAATAATTCGCAAGGGGTGCTCGAGCAAGCAATAATCATTGGGTACCCTCGACTAATCGTTTGACCCCTGCGTCTCCCTCCCTCTCCCTCTCTCTCTCTCTCTCTGTCGGTTTCCTCGGTTAATGATTTATTTCTGAGAAGCATGCAAGAGCTATAAATGTCAGTGCTGAGAGACTGAGAGAGAAGAGCGAACGATTTTTTTTTCTCCTCGTTCAGTTTCGCTGGGGTCAGAGCAGCAGGGTAGGTGGTGCGCGGTTGTCGTTTGGACTAGCCTGTAGCTGGTGACCTCCCGCGGAGTTTCCACCGTGGGATTGGGCCGAGAGTTTGCCCGCTCGCCGACGACTCGAGTCACACTCGGGAGCTTCCGGTAGCCATGAACTAGGAAATATAAGGGCGCGCGAGTCGAAAGTTTTGGGGTTGTGTGTTATTATGTTCGTGCTACTGTGAGAACGGGACTCCCCATCGGTCCCCAAAGAAGTGCGATCAAAAAACAAAAGAGCCTGGATCTTCCCTTCGCCGTTGAAATTTGCTGGCGAGGAAAAGTTGATTTTTTAATTATATTCCGTAAAAATCCTCATTTTTCCGAGGGAAAAAAATGGCTACATTTTTCTAGGGTTTCTGCAGCAAATAAAATTTTCTGTAATTTGAACGACATACGAGAAATGACGAGATGCTCGCAAATAGCGATTCGTCAAGTTATCGTGCCGTCGCAATTTTTTCGAAAATATTGCCGTACCCATGCATGACTCTCCGGCGCACACATAATTTTTAGGGTCTCGCGCTCCGGCCGTTGAAGGGAAGGGAAGGGGCGCCAGGCCCTTTACGCACTCATTGACGGTTAACCGCGTAAAAATGACGGCATTGTCGTCGTCGCCACCGCGCATAAGGCACCGAGGGCGGATGGCTTCTCATGTTACGCCCTTTTCAAGCGGAATAACTGCAATCGCTTTATTAGGAGAGCAGGCAACACTCGTGCATCGCTACCCAGCCGTTTATCTTTATATATTTATATATTACGTGCATGTAGTACGTATGCACGTTGGCTTGTCCATTTGGATTGGATTTAGGAGTATAGAGGAGGAGGAGGAGGAGCGCGTCAGTGGAAGCAGCAGCGAGAATGTACATGCGGTAGTCGAGGCTGTTTTGAGGCTGTCGCCGTCGCTAACGAGACAGCTCCGTGCGCTGCTGGTATCTCGTGTCCAGGACCAGTTTACAGCAGCAGGAACAACTATACGTCCCCCGTATGCACTTGGTTTCTGTGCGTGTGTCTGTCTCTCATACACAGCGGCCAACGGGATATAGGGGATAGAGTCTGGAGTAGCCAGACGCTCGCTCCGTTTCTCGCCCTGCTGCTGCTGCTGCGTCTACTAAATCAAGACGTACGTTGGTCACGCTTTAGCCTGCCGGTACAGATGCTTTCGACCGCGCTCGAGTTATGCTGTTTATCCTTGGCTGTCTCTCTTGCTTACGAAACATTGATTTCACGCACTGCGCAAAACCAGACCGTGCTGCTGCCATTCCCCCCAGCCTCTCGTCCAGTCGCTACAAATTTTCTCTTGAAAAATGTCCTCGTTTTACTGCCTCCAACTGACCAACTTGCTCGATTACGAGCTAAATCTCGAATTTTTATTTGATATTCTTTCAAGTTGCGTGCGTATGAAAAGCTTGGTGAAAAAATTTCATTGAGACTTACGCTCCTGCGAGGACTGCGCGAGGCCAAGAGACGACGTCGCGCGTCTTAAGAACGCGCGCCGCACGAGCTCCGAGGTCACGTGAGATGACAGGATTTGGGTTTGTTGCACGTAGTCGTAGTATAAAATCTATATGGGCTGCCCCTCGTAAAGACACCAAAAGGGAGAATGGTCACGACGACGATCGAGGGGAGGGATGTCGCGCGGGTTATCGTACGTGCTACGGATCATTACCCCGCTCCGACGTGCCAGGATGTCCTGCTGCTTCCATGTGCATGCGGTGTGCGTCGCTCTCTGTGTGTGTGTGTGTCTACTCAAGATTAATCATTCGTACAGCTTGGGTCAGGCATGAGAAAGAATATGTCACGGGGAATGAGACAGAGAGAGAGAGAGAGAGGGAGAGAAGGAGCAGAGCGTTAAGGCGAGAGCCAACAATGTCGCGTTCTTCGTGCGACGAGCGTCAAAGCATCCGCGATAGCGAAAAGCAAAGCCGATAAGACTCCGTCACGCAAAAGAGGACGAGGGTCGCGAACATCGACGGCTTGGCGCGCGTCCTCCTTGCACTCCTATCCCCTTTTTTTTCGCCTTCATCCTTCGAGCCAAGAAACTCGTTCTAAATTTTTCAACAAACAAAAACTCGGTGAGAAAAAAAAATTGTTTTTCGTAACTTTTATCATTATGTTTGCGCGCGATGATTAATAATCGCGAAAATGCGTTTCAAGGCTTTAGAGCGACACATATCGCTTTTTTCCATCTTCCCATCCGGAATATCAATCTAAACGTTTGTGGGTGTGAAGAAAATTAATAACAATTGCCTCTGCGGAGGAAGATGAGTCGTAGTCAAAATATTTGCTTGGTCAATAATCGAAAAACCGTTGATTACTTTTGTTTATTTTTTCCTCTCGCTCCGCGTGTGCTTTTGTCCGAACTCGCGCGGATCGTCGACCAGACTGGATTTTGCAGATTCGTTACGGGCTCTCGATCTTTTCAAGCGCGCGTTTCGAGACGGACTCGTCCCGAAATAAAGTCCCCGCAAGAGAAAAGACTGAAAAAAATGAGGCACGATGAAAAATAAAACTCTTGCACCTAGAAGACGCGCCCCTCGATTAAATTTATTTATCGCGTCCTCGCGCGCGCGCACGAGTCTACGAACATCCGGTGTGCGATAATTCGGCTCGGCATAATTAAGCGGTTTAAACTCCGCAGTCGCCAACTCCCGGCTTCGATGCCCTTTATGCACGGAGGCCGTGAAATAGGTAAAAACTTTTTAGAGTCAAATCGCAGAAATGCGGTGATTATAGAGCGCGAGCGCGAGAGGAAGTTGTCGTCGTGTGAGGCTCGCACGGAGGTTTTTCCCGGTACAGTACGACGACGCGTGTCCACGCATCGTCACACCTGCTTATGTACGCAAAGCCGTTCGTGCCCGGGCGAAGACGTTCTCTCTTGAGCAGTTCTCCCTCCTTCCCGGGAGTTTGTACTTAAGAAGAAAAAGAATAAGAAACGTATTAGTTATTCGACCGCGACGCCGCGCGCGAAAAATGGGTCTCTCGCTCGCGGTCTCTCTCCCTCGGACTCCATAGACGCGCCGTTCGCTCTCTAGGAGTGTCGGCAATGTTTTTTATTCTTTTTACTATATTAGTCCCATAGAGACGACGAACGGAGCGAGTATGCGAGTGCACGCTAAGAACGAAAAGCTTATGAAATGAAGAGAAAAAAAAATCGTCACTCTGCCGTTGCGTGGTATTGCCTGGAGGGAGACGAGGAAAGGCGAGAGAATTAAGGAAGAAAGAAAAAGAGCGCGAGCGAGCGAGGAAGGGAGAGGGGAGAATTAGGACTCGAGTGTTTCCGCGCGCGTTAATCTCAACTTTCTCGTGTGTCCCCAAGACACGCGGTTCTCCGCGTCGCGGAGACGCGTATGTGAATGCACACTCTTTACGGTGTACTGAAAGCGAGCCGACGTCGCGCGGTTTATTCACGTCCACGCGAGAAGACTGAACCGTAAGGAACGCGACAAAGAAAAAAAAAAGAAAAAGAAAAAAAAACAGACATAACCACGAACGACAACGAAACCGTGACGGTGTCGGGAAAATTAATCACTCGCCTTTACACGGGGCAATCTTTCTCTCTCTCCTCCTCTTTTTTTTTCTTCGTATGCCAGCGCTCGACACTCTATGAAGATTGGAAATTGATTTGTCAGAGATTTTTATCAACGAGTTTTCTTTGGTCGAACAGCCACGGAGAATACGTGGAAAAATCGTCATCAAATTCATGCAAATTATTCAAAGATGCCAGCCAGAGCCCTGCCGTGGTCACACGGGGTCGAAATGACCCCAGCCACACTGGAAATCAAATTTTGTTGAAAATCGTCGATATTTTCTCGAATACCAATTCAATATTTTTGGATAATTTCAAAATTTTCGTTGTTATAAATTAAATTTGTTTCCGAAGAGACTTTCTAGAATATTTCTTGCTGCAAGGACACTCAATTTTTGGGATAATCAAAAAAAAACGTTTATTCGTAACGTATCGGAACAAAACATCGATCTTTTCCACCAAAATTTTGCTTTCTGCGCACGTTTAAACGCTTACCGCGTTGCCAGTGTCGTTCCGAACGACAGATTAAAATTCAGATGATCAGTTTGCACCTTTCCGAATAAGAATATCGAGTGAAAATTTTTTTATCCAATTTTCAAAATGAAAAAAAAAAACAGTAAAAAAAATGTGAAAAAAAAAATACAAAAATTTCGACCGTCGTTGGCGAGAGAAGGTCAACCGTCTCCAGCCCCAATAACTTGGTAACAATCCCAGCTCAAAGTTACGCTCGGGGTCATTTTGACCCCAGCTGACCACGGAGGATACTCGTCAAACTTTTATACCCAGCACGGGGGTGTCGAAACGCCCATTGCGGTGATTGCTACCGGGGATATTCGGGAAGAGCAGACTCGAAAAAGCAGGCCGATCGCTCGGTCCCACGCACCTGGGTCCTGCTCGCTGGGCCTCGATCACTCGGGGTTCCCATTGTTATGCTAATGGACCGACGTCGCTTGATACACGCGCACACACGTTGGTGTGTATATGCGCGCTCATGCATATATATATATAGTTACGAGGCGAAGAGCCTGCGCGGGGGAAAGGGAACCGAGCCAAGTTCCCGCAATGCTCGACCCCAGGTGTTCGGTGGACCGCGCTCGCTGCCCCCTGCGTACGCGCGCGCGAGGGTCCAGTGAACCCTGATGAGTGCCAAGCGAAAACTTGTTATATTTTTCATCCTCGCGCCTTCCTCCACACACTCCATCCCTCATGTGTTTCTACAACATCGAAAAATCCCGAAATTTTTGAACAATTTTGATTATTAAATCATCGCCCCATGCGAATGACGAATTGTCACAATTTTTGGCAATTTTTATCCTCAAAGGGCATGACGTACGAAAAGGTTATCAGAGAAACGCGCAACCTGTTGAAAAACGAGACCTCTGGTGGATGCCCTGACAAAGATATATCCCGCTCTCCGTGTGCCTCTCATTTCCATGTGTGTGTGTTATTTGTTCGTATACACGTGGCTACGAATAGTTTGACGTTTCGATATAGATGTAAATCGCGTACATCGTGGATGCTCCGCCAGTTTCCGGTGCGTCGCTCCGACTCCCTGACTCTTTGAGATTCGTCTACTCATCGCGACTACATTGTGCGCGATGTACACTAACGCTCAAAAGTATTTTTCGGGCTCATCAATATCGAAACGCTCCAACAATCTCGATTCTTGCTCGCTCGTCCTACCAATTCGGCAACAAATTATAAATTTCATTACTATTTTTATTTACCACACACATTTTCATTATGAAACAATAACGAGATTCTCGGACAGCAACGATTCGTGCATTGAAAACGATTTTTTATTTTTTTTGAAAAGATCGATATTTCGTTCGATAACGTTCCTCCAAACTTTTGGTTCGAATAATCCCAAAAGTATTGTCACTGCAGCATCGAATATTTCCGAAAATCTTTTCTGCGGAAGGAAATTCCTGTCATTGCCATCGCGTTAATGTTGCTGACGCGGTTTCACTAGAAAGTGAAAAACTTACGAAAATTTTGAAATTACTAAAAAAAATTTAGTTTACCGCGTTCAACAAAATATCGCGACGTTTTTCAACAAATTTCTATTTGCACTGTCCGTGGGCAGCAAGCGTTTCGTGTCAATGCTGCACGAACCGATGCATTCTCGACTTTTTGCTCGAGTGCCAACTATGCTGGTTAGTTTTGATGGGCAGTGTACGCAGGGATGTGGGTCGCGATTCACTGCTGCTGGCTGGCGAAGCTTTCTCGAGGCTGTTTTCTACGCCCCTCTGCTTCAGATGCAATCACTGAAATGTGTCCACTTAAGCAAATGAATTTTAACGTACGTACGTGCAGTTTCAATTTGCTAGAAAAGCGAAGACTCTGTAAAGGAGAAACTTGAGGATATGGCGACGTTTTAAATTGGCGTCGCAGGGTGAACGTTTTCGCGCGGGACTTTGATGGAAAATCAGTCTCGATGGCACGTGGCTTTTTTGTTTATTTCGTTCGAATGGCGACAACCGTTTGGTCGCGCGGGCTATTTCGAGTCAGCAGAGAAGCAGAAAAGATGTTTAAATCTCGTCGAGATCTGGGCGAGTTGGCTTTTCGCTCAATTTGTCACAATAAAAGACTCGGTCGCGTAACACGAGCATTGGAACACAGACGATGAGTCGGGCAAAGAATTCGCGAGATACTACTTTCGCTGACGATGCGCTGAACTCGTGGTCGTTAGCTGTCCTGCGGAAAGGAAACGCGAACGAAGAGAATTCGAGCGTGGCTTTTCTTCGCTGCCCCGTATATTTTCTAACTCTCGCATTTTTATTTTATCTCTCGAATCAATTCGCGACGACGCCACACATCCAACCAGGACTAATCGTGACAGCGAAATTCTACGAGTCGCTTGCCTGGGGAGCAGAAAAAAAATGCTGCAGAGGTCAGAGAAGTCGTTGTTGAAGTTTGCTTTGGCAGGAGCTCGGGATGGAGAACACACTCTTCGCAGGCCATCAAGAAACATTAATACAGCCTGCTGCTCGAGCGTATATATATACGTTTACCATTCAGTCAAGATTTCTCCTTGCAAGTTTCCACGTTAATTAAGATTGGGAAAGAAAAGCGAAGGAAAAAATGCAGAATGGCTAAAAACCACTGTGCAGTTTTTTTTCTTTTTTTTTTCAAATAAAGCGGCTATTGCACGAGCCTCGAAGGCTGCAGCAGCGACTTCTCCTTTGTCAATAGCATGAACGTTGAACGTTGTATAGGTCGGCAGCAGCAGCAGCAGGTAGTTAACAAAAAAGAGAAGCGGGAGTAAAAAGCGTGAGTGCATTTGCAGTCCGATAAACGAGCGGAAACATGGAACTTGTGTCGGAGAAACGCAACGACGTAACTCGCGCGAGTCGACGTGTCGAGACGTTCGCGGATGAGGCCTTTTTGTTTGTTTTTTTCATATTCGACAATAACGACCAGAGGTACATCCCCGCGCGCGCCGTCATGACCGCGCGTTCGAACGCGGGGACTTGGCTTTTTTCCTTTGGAGCATTTCACTTTCTTTCTGCATTTCGTATACTCTCGCGCGCGGAGGAGCTCGCCGCGAGGGTCAAAGGGCGGGGTGCGGGTCGCTCGCGGGGCTGATGCTGGATAGTGAATAAGAGAGCGCAGCGCGTTGCTTCTGCCGCGGCGCGCTGTCAGAGGGACTAGCGCCCGTAGTGGTGTGCGTGCGTGTTGATGAGGGTCTTTAGGCGAGGAGCTTCGTCGGGGCAGAAGAGAAGTGAAACGGGCCAAGCAATACCCTCCCCGCAGCCATGACGGGTGTGGGCAAAGGGAGAGAGACAGGGTTGAGATTCTACTGGCTCCTAATTGGGAGACCGGCAACTAACTCTCTTAATTACCGCCTCCGTTGCCTTTCCAGACACTGCGAGCGTTTCTCCCCGGCAGCGAGCTGGAAGCCAGAGGCGAACTATCCCCTGCTTCCCCTTGCAGCACACCACCAGCAGCAGCAGCAGCAGCAGCAGTCTTCATCCACCTCCGGTTCCTTTCTCGCCTTTGGCACGACCTCCGACGGGGGTCCCACAGCGCGCGTCGTTCCTCGCGTCGTCGTCGTCGTCGTCTCCGACCACCTACTCGGAAGACTCTGGAGATGAGGAGTGAAAATTTCTCTCTGCTGTGTTCTCTCGCTCTCGCCCTCTCTCCATCTCGCGCTCCCTCGCGCCTCGGTCCGCGCCTTGACTCTCTTCTTTTATCTTCATCCCTTTTGCGCGGCGCATTCACACAGTCTCGCTGGTCTTTGGCCTAGACGCTGCTGCTTTTGCAACGCGGTCATCAGAGGAATGGCGAAAAAGAGCAAGCGAGCGGCGAGATCCGGTGCGCGCGGAGCTTTCGGAGAAACAGAGACGAGCTGCTGGCTGTGAAAGCACTGCGAGAAAAGTTCCGGGTGACTTAATTATACGGAATAATCGGGCGAAAGTGTGGACACCCAAAGCAGCAGAGAAAAGAAAGGAAAAAGAGCCAGCCCTCGTCCTGCTGCTGCTCTCGGGAAAGCTCTCGCGTCGTCGTTACGACAACCGTTATAGCGACGCCGCTCGCGCTCGCGTCGCGCGCGCGTATTATCTTGCCGGGGAATCGGTTACATTTTCTTCACTCACACGTCGCGTCTTTGATCCTTTCTTCTTGACTCTCTATTCCGGAGATAAGACGAAATTTCAAACCTGTATACCGTGTATAAACTCAATGCTCACCTTTGCCAACGGTGAATCTCGAGTCTATACGCGGAAGTCGTGACTCGTCGATCTAAGCCCCGCAACTTTCAAACCTGCTGCTGCTGCTGCTGCTTCCACTGATAACTCGCTCTATATGGACTCTCTGCTGTGCTGGGTCGATACGAGAGACGGAGAAACCGTCTCATCCCCCAAACCCTCCTCCCACTGGAACCGACACCTCTCTCTCCCTCCCTCCCTCCCGCTCTCTCTCTCTCTCCATCTCGGAGCGAGCTCTCCCGCGCTCTATGGCGGAATTCTCCGTTTCTCCGTGCGTCCCTCTCTCTCTCTCTCTCTCCGGCGTTCTGTCTCTTGCTCTCTGTGAAACCCCAGCCGAAGGTCTCCGGAGGTACAATGGCTCTCTCAGCAGTAGTTCTCACTTGATTAATAACCCCGGGATCTACAATGAACGGGCGACCAGTGACTCTCACTTGATTAACGATATACCCGCGCGCTCACCGTTCACAATGAGCGCCAAGGGGGAGGCATGCCCATGGGCAAGAGGGGGTTAAACAGACGAGGTTCGCCTTGGGTTGCTGGCGTAACTGCGGTGTGCGCGGCTGCAGGAGCTCTTCCGTGGTCAGCCCGATTTTCAAGATAGCTCTGCTGCTCATGCGGTCGCGCGGGCGACACATACACCGCCGTGTGTCGTGCCAAGCACCGTCATCATCGCTCCGAGATGATTCTTATCAAACGCGTTATTCTTATTATTATTATTAAGTAATGCTCTTGGACCAAACAAACGCGACGGGATGTCGCGCTTATATCGCGTACATTATATTTTTCATCGCTCCTTCTCACCAAATCTCCTTCGCATACATTCCAACAGATTCTCCATTCCGGACACTCGCTCGCGCTCCCTCACAACCGCCGATCTCCTATGTCAACAAAACAGCCGAGAACCGAACTCCACGATTTTTTTCCTACGAGAAAACGTTCAACTGCTTCTATGAATTGAAAAAAAAATGTTTTTAAATAATGAAATCTTTTGCTCGGCGACAATTAACGGATCAAGAGGGAACTCATTGCAGGAACGTTTCGCACGCGACAGGTTGTACAGTTCCGAAGGGAATCTGCTCTGGATCGCAATGTCACAAAGTCCATCAGGTGTGTGTGGAGAAGAAATAAAAAGCATTGCCACGGGCTCGAGAATGTTTTCGATCGCTTTCGTGTTATTCTTTGACGAGTTAGGAAAAAAATAAGAATAATGTATTATGCACCATCCTGCTCGAGGAGAAGCGACGGACTCGGAGTGTTCGCTACACTCCCGTCCGCGTATCATCTACGCACGTACACAATTGATATTTCGTTGGTATACGAGTTTTTTTTCTGCCGAAGCTACGAACCCGGCCGCGATCCGCACCGCGCGGGCAAAGGGACACGAGGGTCTCTCGAAGGTTCGTCCCTCCGCGTTGAACCAGGGGGAGGTCCCTCGACCTGCCAAGATGGTGGCACGAGATCACCGAGGGCCTGCTTTTCTACCTTACATCCTTTGGGATATCGTGTGCTATATATACCCCGCTGCTGCTTTGGTATATAACATATCGTGGGAACATTTCTGCCAACTGGAGCACCGCAAACGAGCCTCCAAACTTATCGTTCGTGTAGCGAGCATGCAACGGCCGCGGCGCGCGGGGATCAGAACCGGCACTTTCTTGGCTCTCGCTGCGCTGCTCTTGTTCCCGTAAATGGCAATATTTCATTCTCTAGACAATTCTACAAGCGATTAAATAATCATTCGGCAAAAAAAAGACACAAAATTCAATTGACCAGCCAAGTTTGTAAATTAACTTGTCGCGTGTGTACGCGACGATACATTCTTCACCCTAAAATGGTAATCTCATTTTTTTTACCTATTCTGCACTGAAAACAAAATTCCGTTGGAAAAAATCGATATTTTGTTCGATGCGTTCGGCTAAACATTTTTTGTAAATATCCCGAAAATCGTGTCATTGTAGCAAGTGAATATTCTAGAAAGATCGTAAATGTTGCTGACAATTCCATTAGCAACCGAATATACTGCAGAAAATAACGAAAATTTTAAAGTTATCAAAAAATATTCAGTTCACCGTGTTCAACAAAATATCGACGATTTTTAACAAATTTCATTTTCAGTGCGGTAATCTGCTCCGGGGTCAAAATGACCCCAATTTTGAAAAATTCACATCTCCGGTAGAATTTAACGGAAAGACTTCAACTTGGGCTCTTTCTTTTCGTTTTTCAATGCAGAATGACGTGAGCCTAGGGCAATTTTGATTCAAGTCGAAAAATAGTAAAAAATGCGGAAAAACGATAAAAAAATAAAAATAAAATTTCTTAACAAATCGGGAGAACGGAGAAACGGGACGACATCGTTCCAGGGTTGAGAGCAAGATGTAACGACGATACACTGAGCGTATTTATGAAGAGGCTTTATTCAAGGGAATTGCGCCGAGTTAATTCGACGAATTTGTATGATTTTATTATTTTTCGATATATACGCACGTCGATCGCGAACGAGCTCGCGGTGCGGCGGAACGGGAAGACATCGCGCGTCCCGATAATGCTAACAATGATACGATGATAATACAATCGTTATTCCTCGATATCTGCTTGTTTCTCTCGTTGCAAGCGCGTTATTACGATCATATTCCCAAGTTGCCCTTATTCTCTCGTTATATACGAAATAACTCGATATGGCATTCTTAATGTCTCGCGAGTTGTATCATATTCGTATATACGAATAACACGCTTCGACGAGCGCCACTTTCGGAGCTTTAAGCGCATATTCTCGAGCATCCGTGACGCGCGAGAATCTCTCGAGGGATTCCTCCCAAGCAGCCATTTTCTTCTCTCGATACTCGCTCGTCAAGAGCGCGCATCTCCGCGTTATATTGCGCGTATAAAATTATGTGATGACGTGTGTTCGTTGAGCTGCTGCTGCTGCTCTGCTCGTTTCATTCCAATCGAATCCTATCCCTCGAGAATCTCTTTATTGGCACACTTGTCAACCTCTGCTGCTAGAGTTTTTCATAAGCGTTCTCATTTTCTTTACTCGCCTTTCTTTTTAGTTGTTTTATCAATTTGCTCGTCGTCCCCTGCCATTTCGTAATATATCGCATTTTTGCTCGGAAAATTCGAGCCTTCACAACTTTTCGTAAAAATCGTAACGCCGAGGGAATGATGCAGAATTCTGAAGAGTAATTATCATTTTTTAAGGAGCAACCTTAATGATTTTTGGCATTAACGCCATCAGGGACACGAGTCCCTGAGCTTGAATTGGTTTTTTGGATTCATCGCTGTTTCTTTGTTGCTGCGACGATTTTCTGTTTTTGACGCGAGGTTTGTTCGTCCAGCCGTTCCTCTCGGATTCTGGGACGTACGTCTGCTCTTGACAAATTGTTGAATATCTCGTGTCGCAGTGTTACAAGGCAATAGGAGATTTTTTTAGTCTAGTCATCGACGTCGCAGCCCTAGGAGCAGCCGAAGGATGCGGAAGATATATTCGGGAGGTATGTAAATTTTGGGGAGCCGTCGCGGGGGTATAAAGACCGCGCGAGATGCTTAAATTTCCGATATTTTAACCGCGGCATTGCGGCTTTTACTTGGCGCAACAAGTTCTCTCTCCCCCAGCTTGCTTCTCCCTCGTTTGCCGTTCAAAGCCCGAAAAATCCGGGTTAGCCGCGAGTAATTTCGGTTACTCCGCGACTTGCTTCGGAACTCTTCATCCCCTTGCGCCCATATCGTTTGGTATTTAGAATTTTTTTACTTTTCTTATTCGGCGATAAGTCGAGCCTTCCCTTCTTCTCCCTTTCACTCAAACTTTCGCAGCCACAGATGCGAATTTTTCTTTGGCACGAAAACGCTCAAAGTAGCAAAAAATTGACCGGAGATAAAATCTTGGCGCAATGCAAACTCGCCGCTCTCTCTCTCTCTCTCTCTCTCGCTCTTGGGAGATGCTTGAGATCGACACTTTGTCTGTAAACCTAGGTAATTCCATTTATTGAATGAAAAATTGATGAAAAAATGAATTTTTCTAAATTTTTATAATTGCCAAGTTGAAAATTTCGAACAGTAGCCTGAATTTTTTTATATTTTTTTCAATGCAATTTGTGCAAGTGTCCAGGTTGACAGACGGAAGTTGCTAAAAAACGTTTAAAGTGTTAAAAACAATGTTGACAGAATTGAGATCGAAGAACGCGCGAAGGAGGTTTTACAGTTTATTTCCGCGCGTAGATCGCGTACTCGCTGAGACGCGGCGAGCCCGCGCTGGCCGCCATTGTTAAATCTCCATGAGACGAATTTCTGAGAGGCTGTTCCGCAGCGATAGGTGGACGAGATGGCACACTCTTGCTGAGTTTGCCGACACACACATCTAGCCAAACTTACATGTATCTAGAGCAATCTTATGTATATGTACGTGCGCCCATGTTTCTGTATTTATGTGCAGATGTGTGCACAGTGCGTAGACGAGGCAAACGTTTGCCCTCGCTAATCAAGCTCACATAATGCCGGCGAACAGGGGCAAACAGCCCACGGGGATTCTCCCGCTCGTCGCAGCACCATATGCACCATGTGTGTACACTTCGATAGCCGCGTAGAGCGAGAGTACACCATCTTGTGTGCCTGCCTGCCTGCCTGCCTGGGCTGCTGCTGTGTTTTGTACCGCGGTATACATCGACATACACCCCCGTGTAATACACTCTCCTCCTTTGCTATTCCCGCGCTGTACCACTCTGACCTGCACTAATAATGCATACGACGCCTTCAGACTATTCTCTCTCTCTCTCTCTCTCTCTCTCTCTCCCTCTCTCTTTCTCTCTCTTTCTCGCTGACTCGCGCGCCCTCGGTATGCATTTCGATCAATCAATATCAACAGGATGATGGTCCGACCTGCTGAGACGTCGCAATAATGCAAGAAGCAGCTTACATTGAGCATGAAACTTTGGAAACTTAAAGTTTGATGAGCGGTTTTAAATTGCTTAGGAATAGAGTCAGTGCGACGCTACTGTGTCGATAACTTTGATAGTTTGGTCATTAGGCGAATGAGCTCCATGATCGTCGAATCGCGCAATCTAAAGACGTTTTTTCTATCGGCCAGTACTTTTTGACGACTCTCAAATTTGCAACTTTGATATTCGGCGAAAAATATTTCATCTGTTAAGGTAGTGGAATTAGTTATCGGAATTTAATAAAATTTGGTATAGTAGTAGATCATGACTAGAAAAGGATCCAGTCAAAATTTCAAGAGGCTACAGAGAAACAGAAAAAATATGTTTGTATTGGTAATTTCGTAAACATTGAATTTTATGATAGATCTCAGTCTTCATTGCATTTTTCAATGAATTCTTATCAATTTTACGAAGAATCACAGTTTCTATTGCAAAATGCAATGAAATGTATGAAATTGATGTTGAATTCATGAAATTACCAATGCGAATATATTTTTCTGGTGTAGCCTCTTGAAAATCTGACTGCATCTTTTTCTCATCACAATCTACCACTGTACCATATTTTATTAAATTCTGACCGGTAGTTTTAAAACCAACCACCTTAATTATTTATTGAATTTTTAAAATCGTGGAAATCTTTCGTGTCGATTTAATTTTTGGGTGGCAAAGAAGGATCGCGGTTTCATTGTCCAGACCAAATATTGAATAATTATTTCTAGTTCTGTTTAAAAAAACAACAGAAATCGTAACCGCATTTTTTTTTAATACCCCAATTTTGAAAAATTCATATCTCTTGTAAAATTCAACGAAAACGTTTCAACTTGGGCTCATTTTTTTCGTTTTTTAAGGCAGGATCACGCGAGTCTGGAGCAATTTTGTTTAAAGTAACGAAACTAGTTAAAAATGCGGTAAATCGATAAAAAACGGGAAAACGAACGCTGCGGGATTTAAACGTGCCTTCTGGGGTCGTTTTGACCCCAGGTTTCCGTTCTAGGGTTCAGCAAAGATTCTGGCAATCGCGGACTAGATTTTTTTTCATTTATCGTGACGTTAGTCCACGAAGAGATCGATCAACTAGTTTCAGAGGTTGGCCGATGTAGGTCTCACAGTTTCAATTGGATTATCAGGTGCCGTAATGACCTTTTGGCCCAAGTGCACACACAGATTAGTAAACTGTGCTTTGTGTATATAAATAATGTTATAAGGGAATCGTTGGGCTAACGTGCGAAAGAGATGCTCGCAAGGGAACCATGTGCCAATATTTTCTCAAGCTCTCGTACTCGTTCGAGCGTCGAGAAGCGCTGATGCGAATAGCAGAGGCATTGATGGTGTATGCGTATAGTGTACAGTGTACAAGGGAGGATCGATGCGCGGCGAAGCAGATTGAATTTGAAGTTTATAGGGCGGAAGCTGAACCGAGGGAACATCGGGCTCGCTCCTAATGCGTGTCGGGCAACCCCCTGCTTCGGGGGTCATCCCCCGACGTGTAGGCTTTCGATGAAAAGTTGCTATTAGCTATAAACATATAAATATATCAGCGAAGCGTGGAGACTGCAATTTTCACATCCTGCTTCTTGCGTTAAATGCACTTTTGGAGTTTCTAGTAATTTTTTTTTCCATCCTGCACGTACACGCGTTGCTCATCATGCGTTTCGCGTCGCGCTTATTCTTTCAGCTTCTCTCTCCCGCGCTCTCTCTCTCTTTTCTTATTTTTCCATGAGGCCCCGAGAGCACGAGGCAAAAGATGGAAGCGGCGTAGGTGTTCTCACGGTGTCGAAGGAGAAACGCACGCATATAAGAAAAGTCAGACTGAGAAGACTCTCCGGGGTGACGGAATCCCTGGAGTTGATGGATGAAGCGAGAAAACTGCCTCCGCTATCCGCCTCGCGCTCTCGATCCTCCTTATACTCTTTCCTCGCGCATCATCAATAACTCTTACAGCAGACTGCTAGTCCGCGAGATTCTACTCTCGTAACTTTCGACCCCGCGTCGTCTTCCTCTTTCCACCTCTCGAGCTTCGCTCATTCTCACCTCTAGACCCGATGTCCTCGTTTCTTTCTTTTTACTCTCACTGCTCGCGTACGATACAACTGTCCCGAGTGTCGCACACGCTCTCGCACGCAGCGTTTCCTTTGACCATTCGTATCAATTCTCTATGCAGCAAGAATTTTTTTTTCCTCCTCCTTAAATCTTCGGCTCGTCCCAAACTTTTCATTCACTCGCAAACACATTTTCCTCTGCACGCAGCGGTTAATTATTTTTATTTTTGGTATTTATCATTCTCGTTGTACGCGTGGTACTTGACAGCACAGAGTTTTATTGCAATACCAAGTTGTCCAATTTGTCCGTACGATATGCTCGTCCCAAGGAAGAAAAATATTTATATCTACCGACTACACTATAATTACTGCTGCGATGTATCAGACACGCAATCAAGAATGAATTATCGGCTGGCTGCTACGGCCACCACGCCCTCTCGCCACGTTGCGGTGACCTCTCTCGGGCACGTACAACCAACACCGTGCATCAGTAGCACTCGCCCCGCAACCGACTGTCGATGATGTGCCCTAATAGCCAACGCACTACCCTCGAGCCCAAGGGGTGCTCTTTGACACAGAGATTGACGCTATAATAACGCGACTCGAACCTCGATCCAATCCGTCACGTTAAGAATCTTTCGCGCAGCTATACGTCCGCACTGCCCAAAATCTCATTCGGCACACTATTCTGCAAAATAGTCGCGACGACGACTTCATTCGAAGCTTCGCCAATTTCGTCGATTCGTCAGAATATTTCGATATTTTTTTATTTTTTATTTTCTTCGAAAATTGTCATTTTTTTTCTGCGTTTCTAGGAAAAAATCTAAGACCAGTTGTTTGAATTTTTTTTTTCATTTAGTGAGAGAGAAATTACGAGCGCTCGGAGAATTCCATTCCTTGGCTAATTTATAATTTTTTTATACAAGATTTGGTTGAGTTGTATTGACAAAATTCATATTTTGAGTTTCCGGAAATTGATGAATTGTTAAAAAAAATTTTCAATGTCTGAATGCATCGAAATCGTGATTGTTTTATTTTTTTTCTCTGCAGTTTCTGTTTTGTGAAATTTACTAATCGTTATAATTGTTTATTTATTATTTTTCCAGAAATGGGAAATGTTAGGGCGACGACACGGCAGCCAGCAGCACAAAAGGTAAGAAATAATTTAGTTTTATATTTCTCGTTATTTATGATACAAATGTGAGCCGCGTATTAATTCCCGAAACATCCGGTTTGGTATTATCCGCGCGTGACTATTCACAATATCACGAGATCTTGTTGCTGCCATTTTCGTGCGTGCCACACAAAACTTGAAACAATAATCCGTAAGAAATCACCGAAGCGACGTCGAGGGGGTGAGAGTGTGTGTGTTTTTTTTCTTTCTTTATCCGTTTCAAAGTCGACGATTTGGGATCATAACCTCGGCCAATAAAACGAATCCCCTTTGGTTGAGGCGCGAAAGCCGCTGGGGCGATTTATAGCTACACGCGCGATGTGACATTTCCGTACGCGTTAACCTGCATACGAGCGTCTCGGAGTCTCTGATTTTTCATTTTTCTCGCTCGTCAACATGTTTTCTCAAAGCGACGAGTAAATAGTCGCGGAGCAGGCATCGATCGGCAAAATTTTCATCCATTTATCAAAGACGCCGCATGCAAAATTTTCTATCGATAGAATTCCTTTAAAGTTGCAATTTTCAACATTAAATATTTCAATTTCCAAATGGTGAAGCCTCTTAAAACTTTGCATACATTTTAATGTAACATCGAAGAAGATTTATTTATTTTTTCGAAAAAATCGGTCGTAAAATTTTTTCAAAATTTTGTTTATTATATAAAAAATACCGGATTATCCCGGAAACTCTTGAATGTAGAGTCTGTTGTTTATCAGTCAATTTTTAACAACTTTTTAGAATGAATTTGGGCTCGCAAAGCATTTTGCATGTAAGAAAAACTGAAAAAAAATTTCAACATTGAATATTCCAATTTCTAAATGGTGAAGCCTCTTAAAACTTTGCATACACTTTTATGCAACATCGAAGAAGCTTTATTAAGTTTTTCAAATAAATCGGTCGTAAATTTTTTTCGAAATTACGTTTATTATATAACAAATACAGATTACTTCGGACAATGTTGGATCTGGAGTATGTTGTTCTTTAGTGAATTTGTAACAAGTTTTTTTAATGAACTTAGGCTCGCAAACCATTTTGTATGTACGAAAAACTGAAAAGAGAAATTTATATCTGCGACCGCGTCGCCATACAAAGAGTCCTTAAGGAAAGAAATTGCACTCGAAGGAGCAGCAACCGATCAGTAGAAATATATAGTAGCGACGAAGAATTTTCAATAGATCAGCCCCGCAGTATAATACGCGACGACTACCATCCTCATCATTCTTCTTTCGCCCTTGCGTTTTTTCGGAACATGTAATACGCCTTGCCCCTACCAGGCCCCGACCCCATAGCTCTCTTTTTATTTTATCTGGATCGTTGCCGGACGTACGCGGATACCACACGGGGACAACGACGCCGGAGTTGCGTCTCTCTCTCTCTTTCTCTCTCTCTCTCTCTCTCTCTCGTTCTTTCGCGACCCATAAAAGCCGAAATAACTCTTGGTCCGGCTACATAGACGTCCTCCAGCGACTACTGCCGCTGGTAGTCGTTCGCGTTGACCAGGGGTTGCCCCCGGAATCTCCGTTGGATCGCAACTTCCTTTTTCCTCGGTCAACCCCCTCCTCCTCCTCCTCCTCGGCCCTGCTCAGCCCTTTTTCCGTATAACCTTCTTCCCTCCTTTCGTTCGACCAAGCTGGACAATATCGTGCCCGGTAATAAATTCGCAATTTCCTTATTACGGGTAATGCTCCGGTCCAAGTTGACCGCCGTAGAGGCGGGAGTGCGCGATCCCCCC
The DNA here is from genome assembly GCA_037952995.1 of Hyposoter didymator. Lineage (NCBI taxonomy): Eukaryota > Metazoa > Arthropoda > Insecta > Hymenoptera > Ichneumonidae > Hyposoter > Hyposoter didymator. Next base: position 2,885,144 of record JBAJMU010000011.1, read on the forward strand.
CTCCCACGAATCCCCCAGCTCTGTTTTCCGGAATATTCATCGCCCCGAATCGCCAGCAGCATATATACATGCGTGCACGCGTTCGCGCATATATACACGAGCAGACGCATCGATGTTACTGTCGCGTTGCACTTTCGATCTCATGACTCAGCGCAGGAACAAAGAAAATACAAAGTACAGACGTTATTAAGGAGCGAGCAGGCCTGCTTAATATTTTGAAGGGCAAGGATTTAACGAGTCGATGATTGATTCACCAATTAAATGGCAATTATTCCACCGGGCACTTTAGTGCGTTATTTGATCGAACAATCGAGCAATGATTCTTCAATCGTTTTACGGATCATTAGCCAAAGGCACCCTTTCGATTGTTCCTGCTCGGCGCGCGCAACAGTGGCGCGACTGCGACGCCAATATTATAGGAATTTCTATATGCGAACGGTAGGGATTTCGGCATTACGAGATTCGAGGAATATTAGAGCCGAGCAAGAGTCGCGGAGCAGGGTTGCGAGGGCGGCTCCGGGGGGCGGATAACCTTTATCGGCTGGAGGTCAGCGCAAAGGAGCACTCTCGGGGCCGAGACTGCTCGCCGCTCCGCGGGTACGGCTCTCGCATAAATATCCCGGCTTCCGGTGATCCCGTGACTTCCGGTTAGCCGCAATGACTTACACCCCGGTGCGGGGATGTTTCTCCCCGAACCCTGCCACTACCCAAAGTCCGAATTTTATATCCCTTTACGTGCTGCTGTGGAGAGATCGTCGTGCACTCACGTACAGGGTGATGAGTTTTTCACGTTTCGACTAGCGAATATTGCCAGAATTACCTTGGAACGGTAGACTGGGGTCAAAACGACCCCAGGCGACTCTAAATCCCGCGGCCTTTCTCCCTTCGTTCTCCTGTTTTTAATCCTTACCGCATTTTTGTCTAATTTTTCCACTTGAAGCTAAATTTCCCCAGGCTTACGTGACGCTGCATTAAAAAACGAAAAAAACGACCCCAAGTTGAAGCCTTTTCGTTAAATTTTACCGGAGATATGAATTTTTCTACATTGGGGTTATTTATGACCCCAGATTACCGGAATAGGTAAAAAAAAATACGATTACCGTTCCAGGGTGAAGCTGCTCAATAATTTGCCCAGTTTCGAGGTGGAAAAAATATTATCGTCTTAGATTCGCTTATTGTGGGGAAAGTCTCGAGGTCATTCAACATTATCATTTCGAAAAGGGATTTCCTTTCAGTAGAATCTTTTGAGATTCCCATAATTTTGTCAATGCATCCGGAGACAAATTTTCAAACGATTATAAAAGGTTTTGAACGTTCAGCCCGCTCGCGAAACTCGCGACACCCTCAAAAAGCTTCAGTTCGTTATCACAATAATCGATACTATTGATCTGTTTGTTGAAATGTTTATTTTCGTCATGATATTCGCTTTCTCGAGGTGAAATATGCCCCACCCTGTATACAGGATGCACACACACATATACACACTATTACGTAACTGCACCGAGAGGCACTTTCTTCCCTTGCAGGGACGGAGGGTGAGGAGGGCGCACACAGCTCCAACGTTCCTACTGCGAGGGATGCTGGTGCTGCAGCGAACGCATAACCCTGGTCCAGAAATGGCTGGATATTCCAAACCCGAGGAATTTGTCCCTGGTTGCCGGTGCCACCCCCTCCTTCCTATGACCGCTGATAAATTTACTGGAGTTTTCCTGTCCCAATAGGATAGCGAAGAGATCGTATCTCTTGCCCTCTTGCCCTCTCCCCCTGTTCTCCTTCAATTCTTTGCTCTCATTTCTCATGATTTTTTATTCCTCTTTTCTCCACTCTCCGCGTCGAGCCCTCTTTCGCTGCTTTTTTATTTTTGTTTTCATCTCCGCTTCGGTCTTCTACTAATTTAACGGGTTTGTGGAGTTTTGGAATTTTCGTTTTGCCAAAATGATGCGAAAAATTATGGTTCGACGCGGATGTTGCACTTTTGAGCTAAAAAATAATGGAATTATCGAAAGGTTAACTTCGCATAACGGTAACCTGGGGTCAAAATCACCCCAATTGTGAAAAATTCATATCTCCGAAGAAATTTAACGAAGAGGCTTCCACTTGGGCTCATTCTTTTCGTTTTTCAATGCAGGACCACGTGAGCCCGGGGTGATTTTTCTTCGAGTCGAAAAATCCGTGAAAAATGCGGTAAAAGGATGAAAAACGGGAGAACGGAGGGGGAAAGGGCGAGGGATTTAAAGTCGCCCGGGGTCGTTTTTGACCCCGGGTTACCGTTCCACGGTTAATGAAGAAAAATGATTGAATTCTCTTGTTTGTTTTTTTTTTATGGAATCCCTAGACGCGTTCTCGGACCTACACCCTTTGTGCGCGTTTTTATATTCGAGGGTCGCTCCGCGAGACGCGAAAGGTTAAATTTCCGGTGGGACAATTTTTTCGCCTCACAGCCACCTCCTCCCCGCTCTCCTTGGAATCTCTCGATGTCGGGCTTTTGATATGAAAACGAAAAAAAAAAAATGAGTGTCACGCACCAATAAAACAAGCAATATCGTCGTGTCCTAAGGCGAAAGAACGCTCGCGCGGGGTTGAGCAACTTTTCCGTCGATATTCCTTCTTCGTTCTTTTTTTTTGTCAATCCGACGTTTTCACTCGATCGAAATGCATCGGAGCATACACGAGTCGTTATATTGCTCCCGGATCATCGCACCTGCATTCCATCACGCGAATCCCTTACCATCTCACCCACCGAACGCTTCTCCCTCTGCTGCTGCCATCTTTTTTCACCTTCTCCCTCAAACTCAATGAATTTTTATTCCATTCCATTCGATCGAGTAGCTTAATAATTCTTCATTATATCAACAAACTTTCCAATCACCTCACGGTCCGTCCACAATCTTTGCATCGCTGCTTTACACTGAGTTTTATTTTTTATTTTTATAATTGCCGGGGAGCAGAGGTCAAATGGAGTTTCGATCCTTTTGCTTCCTCATAGAGGAAAAAAATACATCCTCAGATAACGGTGAATTTTTTTTCCACTTTTCTGAACGCGTTTGAAATGTCCCAGAACATAGAAAAATCATATCTACAAAAAATGTCAAGGTGCTGAGTTTTCGCACCCAATCAAGTGCTGAACTCGTAACGTTGAGAATATTTTTTGTTTCTTAACAACGAGCAATCTTTTGAAATTGGACGATCAGGCATTCGGGCGCGATTCTCGCCCTGCGAGCGACTCGTCTTTGGAATTAATTTCAACAGCCACCCGCTGGGAGTAGATCGCTCTGGTCCACAGTGTGCAGTGTCTGATACAGAAAGGGAGCCATTCCACTCGTAATACACGGAAGATTCCATTAACCAAGTTTAATCGATACACGAGCCACTGATCAATCGCGTAGCCGAGCGCGAGATGGGAATGTCGCACGTGCTTTTACCACCCGCGCCCGATCGGCGCTCATGTACAGCGAGCTATGCACGTCACACGAGCCATCGGAGACCAGAATTCAGTTTGCCTACTAGACTATCCACTTTTATCTCGAAAGCTCACGACCGCTTTCTCATGCCTGTTTATAACTCGCACGTGGCCAACTTGTCGACCTCGGTACACGCGTTCGCCGAACAGAAGAAAGGATCAACGGTCCTGCTCTCTTCTTCTTTTTTTTTCTTTCCTTTTTATTTTCCTGTCGATGAGCCAAATATTCAATCACGCGTGCTCAACTCGAGGATTATTAATCGTGGCGCACAATTTGACACGATCCTCCAAAGCCGACTGAAAAAAATCGACAATGAGCTCAAAAGCTTTTACGATATTAAAAACTCTCAAACGTATCGAATCTTTGCGAGTCAGCGAATTATTTTTCCAACATTGCATCAAGTTGGTTCGTTTCTTCGTTTCGCAATGTGCCAAAAACTCAATGACAGAAGGTTCGGAAGAGTGGATTGAAGAATGAGAAACTTTGTTTGGACTTTTGACCTTATTTTTTTATCATCTATACCGGTAAGCTTTTTAAGGGCGTCGCGAGTTTCGTGAGCGGGCTGAACGTTCAAAACCTTTTATAATCGTTTGAAAATTTGTCTCCGGATGCGTTGACAAAATTATGGGAATCTCAAAAGATTCTACTGAAAGGAAATCCCTTTTCGAAATGATAATGTTGAATGACCTCGAGACTTTCCCCACAATAAGCGAATCTAAGACGATAATATTTTTTCCACCTCGAAACTGGGCAAATTATTGAGCAGCTTCACCCTGGAACGGTAATCGTATTTTTTTTTACCTATTCCGGTAATCTGGGGTCATAAATAACCCCAATGTAGAAAAATTCATATCTCCGGTAAAATTTAACGAAAAGGCTTCAACTTGGGCTCGTTTTTTTCGTTTTTTAATGCAGCATCACGTAAGCCTGGGGAAATTTGGCTCCAAGTGAAAAAATTAGACAAAACAGCGCGATAAAAGGACTAAAAACGGGAGAACGAAGGGACCCAAGGTTAGCGTTCTAGAGTCAATAATCTCGGAACATTTATCATCATTAGGGTCTCCTCTTTTGGCAATATTGTTTTAAAATAGTTCGGTAAAAATAGTATACCGCGGAAAACACCGGCGCACAAAGATCTCCGCAGGGATAATAAAAATCGCTTGAGAATCGGGTGTCGGAGCAGTGTGTTTCATGGTATCTCAAGCGTGGCTGCATTAACTCTCGCCTCTATGAGGCTCTTTGTCGCCCGAGACGGATTCTCTTTCAACGAGAGTCTGGTGCTCTGCTGCTGCTGCTGCTGCCGCCTCCTCATCGCCGCTCTTCTTCATCCCTTGCCGAGAAACGCGCGCGCGTCTCTATATTATCGTCCCCCGTTCGCTCATACCGCCCGCTGTTCTCCTTCTCTCCCCCCGCGAGTGTGCTTCCGTCGATGCGAATGAAAATTCGGTGGCCTGGTTACTCTTGCTAGGGGTTAATATAGTGGGAGTGAAAAAAAAACCATCTCCATGTAAAACGCCATGCTGTTCATGGCTCATCAAAGCCGACAAATTTGTCAATGCATCTTTCTTTTTCAATCTTTCATCCTCTCGATGAAAAATTCTCAAACACAGCAAACGTGGCTAATCCTTAAGGTAGTAGTCTCGCGTCGATTCCGTCAAAACGTCAACTTTTCGGACGCAGTGTCTTTGAGCGAGTCTCGCAATGATAATCGGATCTAATTCCGTTTGAATTCCAAAATTTTCCTGCTGAAAAATGCCTTGAGAGTAAATTAGAAAAAAAAAAAAGTAATTTCTTTTTTTCAAAGCATTGTTGTTGAGTAGCCTTAAGTATTCCGAGTTTTTTGTACTGCTGTCAACGTATAAATATCAATCGCCTATTCGTATAGCATAAGGAAAAAAAATGGATGTTGGTACATAAAAATTCGAGAGCGATACGAGGCGAGAAATAATCTGATCCAATTCTCACGATGGAGATACCGGTATGTAACGCGAGTACATTGGACCCAATTTTTTATAAATGTTATTTTTTCATTTTTTTCATTTTTTTATTATGGTGGTGCAGTTTTTGGGTTGTATTTCTATGGAGGGTTAGATTTGACCTCGCAGATAGTCGACAAACACCTCGATGGCTCGGACCATAAATCTTGAACGCAGAGAGAAAAAAAAACGGAAGAAACTCGAGAAAAGCTCGAACAATGAGCCAACGATCATGAAAATTATTCGGCCCAATTCACACGGTTTTCAACAGCGTGCGTATAGTAAACTTTTTTTTTGCCTCTTTAGTGTACAATGGGCGCAGGAAAAAAAGCGTTGCTGCGTCAGGTAATACGAGAAACTCGAGGCTGTCTCTTGACCCGCATATCCAAAAAATCTTTCTTCTTCTTGTAGCGATGAAAATAAAATGGAATTTAAAAAAAAGTAAAAATCTAGATTGCTGGGGACGATAAACGAACGTACGATGATTAATTGTTTCAGGAAATTATTCAATTTATTAATTAATAACGTTTAACGTCATTTTTGACAGTTGCCTTCCTTCCAAATCGTGTGTTTTTCGCCTCGAATTTAAAAATTCCTGTTGTCACGCGAAAACCATGAAATATATCGGTCCATGTTTTTTTTTTCTCTGTATATATTAACATATGCGACAAAACAGAGAGACAAAATGCGAAAACGTCCGTCAACGAGATCGCGTGTACGGTGTGGCACTCGAGCCATCGCTCATTTTCACTCAACTCGAGATTCGAGAGTTATGGCATTTTGATTATCGGACGTTCGTCCGGCGTTTGCGCGTGAATCTCACTCTCCATATTCATTTACTACATCGCGATTCATACATGTAAATATAGCTCCATGAATACACAACATGTAGGAGTGCGTTGCTCTCTCGTTGGGATTGCCGATGTAAAATTTGATCAGGAAAATGTACTTCTGTCCGATGGATGTCGATATGTTTTCCGATAACCCTTATAAATCAACTATAAAAAATGGAGAGAGAAAAACAAAAACGCACCAAGCATTCGGGAACGGAATAACAAGAGCAGCAGAAAAAAAATTCATCAATGTAAAATGTTTTTCTCTTTTTATTGCGTCAATGAAACCGACGAGTATCAGCGGCAGAAGAATCATATCGCGGTCATTCAATGATTTCATTTTCATCGTTGCCGAATGGGAATGAAAATTAAACAAAACAGCAATATCCTTCATTTTTTTTTATGCGACAGTTTTGCGAAATTGTGAAAAACTGAGCAACAGCGAAAAAAACTTTAAGGACTGGCATTGCAAATTCTCCACCACTGGATCATCGGCGTATCGAAATCACTGCGTGTAAAAACGCTCGTTCGTTGATCTGCTCCTTTTGGACCGTCGCATTTTCGCCCGTGTACGCGTATATGTGAGCTGCACATACGACTGTCTACCAGATTTGAAATCCAGGCACGTAGCCCTGAGGCCCTCTCGCGGAATATTAGCCAGAATATAGTGGATGCTTCGAGGCCACACGAACCTCTCTCTCTCTCTCTCTCTCGGTCTCTTTCTATGTGCGCTCTCCTCTCGAACGATGGCCGTGCATACCGTATTAAGCCCCGAGGGACTTTGCTACCTCTCGCTCGCGATGCATACGTATGTGCGAGAGCGTCTCGTATAGTTATAGTCCTCGGATACGTATCTATGAACAATATTTTTTACGTGAGTATATGTGTGTGTTGATAAATACAGAAACGAAACTTTCGACGAAAACATTGATTTGCGGAATCGGTTCAAATCCCGCGCCCTCTCGCCCTTCGTTCTCTCGTTTTTTTATCCTTTTACCGCATTTTTTTACTTATTTTTTGACTCGAAGGAAATTGCCCCATGCCCACGTGATTCCGCATCAAAAAACGAAAAAAATGAGCCCAAGTTGAAGTCTTTTCGTTGAATTTTATCGAAGATATGAATTTTTCAAAATTGGGGTCATTTATGACCCCAGCTTAGCGGAATAGATGGAAAAAAAGGTCATCGTTCTACAGTTGATTGACACAGAATTTATTAGCAGAAAAAAAAGAGACTTTCCATTCGCGGTGAATATGATTCGGTAAATCTGCCGCGGCTTGAATAAAAGTCGCTGGGGGGCGCGAAATCGTCACTCGCAGCAGCAGCGAATCCGACGCAGAAAGCGGGAATAAGAAATATTCAAAGTTAAGCATCAGCTGCGATTTGTTCCTCTCGCCCTCCGGCAACACGTTTTCTCCTTCGTGTCCTTAACCGATACACGAGAAGGAGGAGGAGGAGGATAAAAAATGGCGCGACTTAACACTCGCACGTGAATCACTCCGCGCGCGCGACGACATTACGTTTGGATTTACCGAGCGATATATTTGTTTTAAAGTGGTCGGATTTTCTGGCTCCTTCTCGCCCTCGTTTTTTTCCACTCGCCCCTCCTGATGCTCGTAAGAAGCATCAGAGGGAACTCGCTCTCGATGCAGGCTTGGAAAGCTCAAATTCTCCGGTTGTCTCCGCCTCTTCCCATCCTACAATTTCTCCTCCTCGTCGTCGTCGTCGTCGTCTGTTTCGTATTTACGAGGGCGGGAGGGCGGAAACGTTGAGAATATCGCACGCGGGAGTTATGGCCCGACTAAGTGCTCTCGGGTTACAGCGGTTCTCATGAAACATTACGAAAATAAAAAGAAGAAACGAAAAAAAAAAATATAAATCGTAAGAGCAGAAGTTGGTGTGTTTTCAAATTGAAGAAAAATAAAATGGCAATATTGTGTCTCTCAAGGTTCATCGTTCTACACTTTGTCGCGAATAACAACCCCGAAAAGAAACGCACTTGTTTCGTAGAAAGAGAATGAGGTATATATTGAAAAGACGACGACGACGTCGTCGTCTCGGAGATTCAAGTTGCCCATGGGATCAGTCCTTTTTCGAGATGGCAAATGGCAACGTCTCCTTTCAATTCAGAGCCAGAAAACTACACATTTATATATATTTATGTATATAAATATATATTCACTCGCGGAGTTAGGCGCGAGAGTGAGAAATAAACGTATAGAGTCAGTGGGAGCAGCAGGAGGCTGGTGGGCAACTCGGCAACATTATCGTGTTTTAATTTAACTTGGGAGCTGCACTTTAATTAGACTTTGGCTGAATGAGACGTTTCTCGACATAGTCAAAGTATAAGGAGCAGAGAGAGCTTCGCTCTTTCTCATCTCATCCTTACTTCATTCTCCTCAGATACATATACATGTGCTGTACCTATATATACATATATGATGTCTATATATTTACAATGTACATAAACGTTGTATATCGGAGTCTCTAGTTTCTCTTTACCTTACACATTTCGCAAGATGGTATATAAGCTCGCGCGGGCGAGGGCAGGATCGCGGTGCTCTCTGCGAAGCGAAATAATTGGCCAGTGCCCTACAATGCGCGCCAGTTGCACGTTTCTTCGTTTCTCCTGCTTCTCTCCCGTATAGCAGCCCCTTCGCGCTTACCCTCTTCAAGTTCTCAACCTGCTCGTTGAAATCTGACGGTTTCGGAGGTTTACTCGTACACAACTCTTTCCTCTACTTCTTATTTCATCTCCACCTCTCTCTCTCTCTCTCTATCGCTCTCTGGATTTCTCTCTGCCTCGCGGCCCGATTTTCTCCGACATGTTTTGCGGGCATGGCAATCTCTGTCTCGTATATAGCGGCGTTGATGCTGTTTCGAGGAGATTTCAGATTATACACGTCGATGAGAACGGGCGGAAAGGGCGAAGGGATACGGATGAGGTACAGCCGTGCGCGTGCAACGACGGAGAACGGCGAGAGCCATGAGAACTAGGATATTGGTACAGAGTCGTCGAGAAGGTGAAACACTGCTGCTGCTGCTGCTGCTGCTGCTGCGTGGGAGGAGCAAGACGCTCGACGGAGAGTGAGAAACATCCCTCCGCGCGCGATGTATTGCTCTCGCGCCCTGCTCGAGTGTTCCGCGTTGTTTGAGATAATGACATTGCTGCCGAAGCGAAGAGAAGATTCGTAAGTCGCTTTTCAATGGCTTCGGTACTTGCAGCCTCGGTAACTCCCTATACATACATCCGTATCCATCTCTGTATAGACATATATATATTTATATCTTACTATACTACTTGTCCACCCTCTGCGTCTCAGCCTCGCCTCCTGCTCCTCTCACTCTCTAACCTGAACCATTCTTCGACTTTACGCTCGCGAAACTCTTGCTTATTCTGTTTTAATGAACGCCAAAACTGTTGCAAACTTTGCACTGTCAATACTAATAATCATATTTTTTTGACATTCTTTTCTTTCTGTTAATTCGAGAAATAAAAATAATTCTTCACTTTTTCGAAATTAAAAAACATCGAACCAACTTTATGCATTACTTCTTTTGCTCTCGTTGCACAAATACGACGTCATCTTCGTGTCGATCACGTTCGATGTTTTACGCACCGGAAGTGTTGCTTTCGCCCTATTTACCGCACGGAGAGAAATTTGTATCAAAAATTACTATGCCACCATAGTTTCCTGGTGACATATCGTCCCTCTGAGAAATTTTAGCAAAAACAGGAATTTTTTATCTGAAATTGAACGAAAAATGTCAAATTTCCGCTATTTCCGATAGAATTTGAATAAAAATTACTATGTCTTTGTTAAAATTTCTCAGAGGGACGATATGTCACCAGGGAACTATGGTGTCATACTAATTATTTATATAAATTTCTCTCCGTCCGGCGCAGCCTGAGCAAAATATGAAAAATTTCATAATTTTTGTAAAGCAGCGGATTTGTTCTTTAGAAATTCTTTAACGATATTGAAGTTTGCATCGTTGCAATGCAACGGAGATAATATTTTTTATTCATTATTTTGATAATTAATGGACTCGGTTCAAATTTTTCTAGTAAATTTACTTTTCGAATCGCAAAGAAGACTTTGTCGTTATTGTCGACAAACACTGTATGAAAATTTCATGCGATGCTAAAAAAATATAATAGTATTCTTTAAATCTCATTTTCTAATCGTTAACTCCATCGGGAGGCACGCAATCTGCTCCTAAAGAGACTGAGTCGAGTTTGTGGGTTTTTTTTTCTTTACGCCACTGTTTCTTTATTTCCTTCCAACCGGAAAAAGCCACGGAGGAAAATATGAGGTTGGGGAGGGATGCGAGGAGGTTTTGCTCTGGTAATCGAAGGAAAATTGTGCGTTGGTGCTTGCTGCATCGTAGTGCAGAGTGTATTGTGTCCGCGTCAGATAGAGATGACTCGGGTCCGTTCGGCGAGGCGCAGAGGCAGGCGGTGAGGGGCACACGGTAATTGTCAGGAACTCGGAGGGAAATTAAAGCTGCCCCTGATCTTCCGGTACCCTCCGGCATTGTCATCGATACCGATAGAGCAGGGCGCGCCCTACGTACACAAGCCCGAGAGTATTATGAGCACGCGACGCCCCCGATTCTCTACAAGGGAGAAACGCGATGAGGATGTCTTGTTGTCCACATTTATCGGACAACCAATCGCCAACTGGTAGATCGATATTGTCCGCCGTTACGTGCAAAGCCTTCAATAAGCTTCTGCTCCTCCGTGTCACTGTGTCATCCTTCAATGAGAAAAATCTTCTCGTATCTCCAATCCCTCTACTTATTTCACTAAAAAAATCCCATATTTCTTTGAGGGCTCTGAAAAATTACAAAATTTACGGGGAATAATTGCAAAATTCGATTATCGGGTCAATTATTTCAATTTTAATTATCATTGCAACAAAAACTCAAACTTTTCATCTTCATATTGTGAAAATCCGAAATTAAATAAATAAAAATAAAACTCTCCGTAGTCACCAGGGGTCAAAATGACCCGAAGCGCAACTTTGAGCTATACACGTCTTTGCTGATTTTTTTTCGCCATTTTGAAAATTGAATAAAAATTTTTTGGCATGATATTCTCATTCGCAATCTTTCAAACTAATATCCTGAATTTTGATGTATCGTTCGGAATGATACTGGCAACGTGGCTCAAACACATGGCTGGGGTCCTTCAAACCCCGTCTGACCAGCGCGTTATTTCTAGAACCCCTGACCATGGATAAATCTGAAATTTGCAACGTTGGGATTAAACGAAAAATAATTTCTCTATTTTCTGAAGAAAAAAAACACAGAATTTAGTTGCATTCCAACGGTGGAAACTTAAACATCATGACCATGGAGGGTTTATCTTGATTCCACGGCGTTCGACGTATTGCTCTAATTATTGAGATAAACTCGCTCCATAAGCCTCGTCGCTTTGCGCTCACCGCATCCCCATAAATATTACGGACATAAATCCGCAGTTTCCCCGAAATAAATAGAGAATCATCGCGTTCATTACTTTTCTATTTATCCCCATAGCTCAAGGCGGCGACGTAGCGCGTCCGATTCGGATGCAGGCTTCATAAGCTCAGAGAGTCGGATGAGAAGCAGGAAAGCAAAAGGGAAACTATAGTCCCAGTAGATTCGATCGCTCGCGGCGTACCGTCGAGGGTCGTCGACTCAATCAAATGCTGCGATAAATATATTCGTCAGGCATTCGTCATTGTCGCGCGTCCATTATTTTTCACTTGCAACTTTCTGAGAGCTCAATATTTAAACCGGATATTTGAATTTCTTTCGGCTCCGGGAGTCGAGCAAGTTAAGGGTTAAATTTGCCTATCACATCGCTTTTGATTAATCTGTATTCTTGACTCGAACATATATTATCCATATATTCATACGTGGACGTAGCGCGGAGCTCGTAAAAGCAAAAACCAAGAGATGCTGCTGGATATACCGACGCAGCGCCCTTCCCGCGCGTAAAGGCCACCCTCCACCCCCTGCTCCGCCCTTGAAAAGCAGCCGACGGAATTCGAGGGTTGCTCGGACACGCGTATCATTTGTTACGTGCGGCCCACCGCATCTCGTGTCAACCGCCTATGCAGAAAGCTTTCGACGTCGACATCCCTAACGATCATGAATTTCATGTAGGCCCATATATATACACATCCCGCATTTATGCACGCGTTCTCGTATAAACAAACAAGCGACCGAGAGAGAGAGAGAGCGAGGAGCGTTTCGAATTTTCACAAGTAGCTCACTTTCGAGTCCGCCTGCTGCTCGCCCATCTCTTTCTCTCTCTGCTCCGGTCCGCATACATGCATATTATTTAAATACGAAATAGAGTTTGTTGTTGTGGGTGCCATTTGCCGGGGATACGATCGTTTTCCCGAAGAGCCTCCCTGCTGCTGCATGTTTTCCCGAGGACCTATTATTATTTCGTTGTTGCTTTCCTTTTGAATTTATGACATCGCGGATGAGTGTCTGTACAAAAGCTTCCAAACGCGACCAAACGCATTTGTCAAGTTTGATTTTTTTAAACGCTTCTTGCAACCCCGAGCCCTATAAACAATCCTGCCGCCCGCGCTACCTGCTCGCGTCGTTCCTTATCGAAAGAACACACAATTCCACTCGATCGAACGCCCCAACGTCTCTGGCTTTTTCGTACATGAAACATTTAGACGCAGGGCCTTAAATTCTCTACGGAATCAAACAAAAAACGAGCCTGCTTTCCATCTCTGCACTGCGGGAACGAAATTTTGTTGAAAATTGTTGATATTTTTGTTGAATACTAAATATTTTTTGATAATTTCAAAATTCTCGTTATTTTCATTCCATTTCTAACGGAATTGTCAGCGAAATTTACGAGTGGAACGAATAAATAATTTCCAAACTATTTCTTACTGCATTTTGTCAGAATTCTTAGGATTATTAAAAAAAAAAACGTTTAGTCGAACGTATCGAACAAAATATCCATATTTTTCGACAAAATTTTGTTGTCAGTGCGAGCGCTCCTCCTGCCGCATCCTAACGACGGTAGTACTCCAAAGCTACGGCGTCTCCGTGGCTGACATACGCGTTTTACATATCCTCAAACACTATTGGGCGTCGGTGTGCGCAGAAGCGAATGTATACGCGAGTGTCTTTCGTGTGTTTGGCTGCTATATAAAGCATGTATCGTCCACTGTTGCTGCTGCTCTAGCAGCGTTACTCCTACCGAGTTGAGTCTGCAGCAGCGCAGAGAGAATGCGAGAGCGAGAGAGATAGCACGCGGTATCCGGCATGGCCGGTGTATCTGGCCTTTCCATGACTCTGTGAGCCAAATGTGTACACACGAGCTCTCCTGCTGCTGCTGTATCGGAATACAAGAGCGAAGTAGCATTGCACAGAGAGCACGCGAGTTGGAACACATAGCGCGCACCAGCAATGTGCACGGCAACCAGGACCCTTCAATGTCCGCGCGCACGAATACCTATAGGTCCATGGCTATATATAAATAAATGTGTCTGTTTAATATCTATATACGTGGCAGTACATAAGCGGCAATGTATACATAAGGAAAGGTATGTACGCGTGGTAGCTCTGCTGGAAATAGCAGAGCTCTCTGCCGGGGCTGGTTGCGGATAATTCAGGCAATCAGCGTAATGTTGCGGCTCTGAGGACCCTCCACTTGCCGCGCGGCACTGTATATTGACATACAACATATTATGCACATGGATATATACATATGTATCAATGTGCGAGGAGAACACGGCAACGTACACACTCGATAACACACAGGTATCCATGTTGATTTCTAACGAGGAAAACGCCTCGAGCCACTCGATCACATCGGCGCACCTTACGCCCTTTGCGTGTTTTACTGCTCGCGGAAATTTACGTTACGCAGCAGCAGCACTCTCTCGTGTTGGCCTGTTTGAGAACTCGCAACCCTTGATACTCGTGTAGAGTGTACGTCGAGCAGACACACATATACGCGCTCTGCGTTTGCTCGCGGAAGAGAATTTCTCACTCTGTATATATGAAACCAGCGTCCCCGCAAGGGCTCTGTTCGGCTGCGGTGGTACATGTGTAAGGACATGGTTAAACTTGTACACTTAACGAGACTCGAGTATACATGATAATTAATTGTATAACTTTTGGGCAAGAAAGCAAGCACTTGCAAAAGTGGAACGCCTGCTATAGCAGCAGCAGCCTCTCGCTCTTCATCCGCGCTCTGCTCGCTTCATAGTGTACGTTCTCGGGGTAATGCGATTCCACCACTGAGGGAGAAGAATTCTTGAATTATCTCCGCGTTATCACTTGCGGGAGCCCGTTCACTTTGTCTTTTAATTGTTCAATCGATTCTTTGCCGCTGAAAAGCCCTTTCTCGTTGTCAAGGAGACACGCGATCATTTTGCTCCTCTCCCTGTCCTGCTTCCTCCGTCTTTCTCCTTCTCCCTGCTCTCGCGGCTCCCTCTCTCAAGGAGCACAGAGCATTGTGCGAAAAGGGCGCTCCTCCGCGTAGAGCCCGCTTCGTGCCGAATCTTGTGCCAGTCGCGAAAGAAGACGAAGAAAGCCGAGAAGCGACGCACCGCAGATTCTCCCGCGCTCGACAATTCCAAACGCCTCGAGACTCTACTCGCCTGCTGTCGCTAATTTACGCTACCCAAATCGAGAAAAACAACTGCTCCATGCAGATAGCGCTCTTCGCGCGTCCACGAAATCCTGCGAAAGCATCGCAAGGAGCGCAGAAAACTGTGATATTAGAAGGGCGACGACGGGATTGATCGAGGACTCTCGGGTACGACGATCATCGTCTTTTCGAAAAGCTACCCGAGTGTCCCGGGAATCCACCCCTTACCGCGGCGAGCAAAGACCCTTCAATTTTCTTCCTCCACCAGCAGTCGCTACTTTCTTCGCAAGATTTTCAACGCTCCCTCTCTGCTGCTGCTCACCCAGCATACAAGTTGGGAAAAGCCGGGCCGCGATCGCGAGAGGAACCAACTCCGCGAGAGGCTCCATTTTCCATCAACGTCACTCCCAAACTCTCGCTCCCCGTCTCTTCCTTCTTATTCCTTTTTATTCTTTCCTTTTCCATGCTTTCTTTATTTTCTCCCAGAAAGATAGAAGAGCTGCGGACAAGTACACACTGCTTCCCAGTAAGGTACAGCAGAGCGTCTGCTTCTGCGACAAGGCTGCCCCTGCGCTCTCGCCGCGCGCGGCTAGGCGTCCTCTTTTCAAAAGACTCTAAATTACTTTCCGGATAAGCTGGATTAGGCTCGCTCTTCTCGTTCCTGTTGCCCAGATTAGAACCCGTCATGACACTCGCCTCTACTTATTCTTGATACAACACTATCCTCTGCAACACACTACACATACACGATGAAGCAGCAGACGCGCGTCAACTATCTCCCACTTCCAGATTCGTCCAAAGAGCTGCAACATTTTTACGAATAATTAAAAATTCAGCTCGTAAACGATCAACAAAAAAAAATGGCACGACAAAGTAACGGGCTAGTCAAAACTTGAAGCACTTCCGGTTCCGAGAAAAAATCAACCGCGGAAGAGAAATGAGCGCGCGTTTGTAAACGAACAAACAAACCCAAACAAACAAACAGGTGAATTGCGATATATTTTGGGAACGTTAGTTTTATGATTGTGATACTTTTCGAACAACCGGATCAGAAGTGGATGTTGAAATGGCAGAAAAGCGTAAAATTTTGTTTTTAAAGCATATTATTCGGCGCTATAATGCGATGATTTCTTTTTTTTGTTCAAAGTCGCAACGGGTGACTGCGAAATGAGCTGGCAGTCGATGAGGAACTAGCGGAATATTTTTCGGTTACGTGATATCTTGTGAGGATCCGAACAGGACACGCTCAGTCGCTGTCGAACTGATATACGCGGATGAGGAGCAGGTTGCGTTTTTTAAGATTTTTCGTAGTCCCAGCACATACGCGAGAAACTTTAAGAGGGTTGCTTTTGTCGAGACGTGTTCGACGGGCACTCTCTAAAGCGTCTCCTTTTTTTCTCCCTCATTTTTTTTTGTCCTCTTTTGGGCTATCGGTGTATGTGTGTGTGTGTGTGTGTGTGTGTGTGGGTATGTGTGTGACCTGCTACCGCTGCTCCTACGAATCTCTATCTTTGTTCGACCTCAACAGATTCGTATTTGACTGATCCAGCAGCGGCGTCCCTTTCGCTTCGTCTCGGCAAAAGCTTCGCTTGCGCAACCACCCTCTTTTGCTACACGGTCCGTCCTCCGCCACACTTTCACCCCCTTCATTCGAGTTAACCCCTACTCTCTATACTTTCTTTCTCCTCAGGCCGACCCGACTAGGCGAAAATACCCGAGGGCGAAATCAAGGAGACCAGATTAGAACGGGGCAACTGATCCCACCCTCATTCGCTTTCCACTCTCTCTCTCTCTCTCTCTCGCCTCTCGCGTCCTCTTCTTCGGCTTTCTTTCTTTTCTCTCGCGCTCTCCCTCCCTCAACCCCTTTTCGGCTCCATTTTCTCCTTCGCGCCCGAAGCTTCGCTCAACTCTTCCTCACTTTTCACTGCAGCCTTATATACGAACGGCGCTTTCTCCCTCGCGCTCTCAACTTTCCTCGCTCCTCTCTCTCGCAGATTTCTACTCGGGACTTACTCTCGCTTTTTTTTTCTCTTCGACCCACCGGCTCTTCTCCTTCTTGCCACATGTATCGTTGCCGTGTGCGCCTTCGTACACGTACGTGTCGTTCGCTATCTCGGCCTTTGCACGGATTCTCGCTATTGCTCGACGTCTTCCTGCTCCTTCGCGTGTATCCCAATGCATACAGATAAGCGTGTGTGTCTAGCTGGATAAATGCATGAAAAAACGACGACTCGCGGAGTAACGAGAACCTCGAAACAATGACGGAGGTTAAAATCGGCCAAAATGTTTCCGACTCGACGTAAGAGAGCCGCGCGAGCCAGCGTGGCGATATATTCCTATAGCTCGTACATTCCTCATTTTGTTTTTTAAACTCAATTAAACGACGAGACTCAGGCTAAAAAATGATCAAAGTTGAAACGAATCGAATGAAAATAATCAATACGATTTTAAAAGATTTGCGATGGTGCGAGTGCGTGTGTGTGTAGAATCGAAACGAAATAGCCAATGAAAAGGGAGGCGGGCGCGAATGGTCTCGAAACATAGTCCCGTCCGGACGGTGAGCGGGTTTGACAATATTTTTTGCTTAATTGAGCAACGAGCAATAAATTTCGCTCGAATCATCATGCGCGGCGTTATTCCCACAGGAAAAATATAGCAAGCTCCGGTAAAAGAGAGCGGTCCCGCGACAGTCCTCAAAATAACTGTAAACTGTCCGAGCTCTGGACTCTCATCCATTATTTACATCGTTTAACAAATTTTAGTGCGACACTCGGGAGCGCTAAAAATTTGGGAAAGGGGAAGCCCTCTGCTGGCGCGGGTGCGGTTATGTGACTCGCGCCAGCAGACTCTGAATCATCGCGCGCGCGGTAGAATGAGGAATGGATGCAGGTACATTTTAGCTTGGCAAATAGTTCGCTAACGATTTTCCATGTTTTGCTGTTCGCCCGCGCCGCCTCATTCCGGGCAGCGATTCATCGAGCAGCATTTCTACAAAAACGAAAATTCGTTAACTATTCATTATGATTGGGTATTAATTATTGGAATTTAATAATTCATCACTGACCGAGCGTTGACGTGCGTAGTTCGGAGCTTCGTTGAAAGCTCCGCTAATTTTTTCGAGTATCGTAAAAACTATGAACGCGAAAACGACGGCCATCAGCGCATCTCGAAATAATCATTCGACACAATAATTGCAATAATGCCTGAGAAAAAACTTCACGTTTTGATTAATTAAGTGATTAATGAAAAATATTGGGGAAAACGTTTCGTTACACTTTGCTTTACGCTGCAATTAGTCAAACTAGTTCGAGACATGAAATTCGGCATGAAATATTCTTTGTTATCGTGTTCGGGTATTGATAAATCTGACACGCGTTAGCGGCCATTGTTAGACGTTTTTTCGAGCGTTGTCCGCGGGAGCAGGGGACGTAAAGCGAGGATCGATTATCGCGCGGAGATTTGAAAAGGAAAATAGCCCGAAAGTGGGTTATTATGACGCGGTAAGTTGTATAGTTCGCTGGCGGTGTGGTTGTATAAAAAAAAAACTGCGAAATTGACTAAAACGAGAGAATAAGCGATAGAAAACGGAAAGTTGCGAGAGAGCAGCGTGGGAGATGGCGATCGCGGCGAAGAGGAGAGCTCAAGAGAGAAAGAGAGAGGGACGTGGGTTAGCGAGAGGTTGCGGGGAATAGAAGCAGCAGCGAGAGAGGAAGAGGAGGCAGAGAGGAGTTGCCCTCCTATTGGTCCACACGCTACGGGTCCCCAACCTCCGAGCACGCACGTAACGCTGCCAGATCGATACGCACGCTGCCCAAGCTCGCTTCCTATCCCTTCCTCTCCCTCTCTCTCTCTCTTTCTCTCTCTCACACACAGTCTCTCTTGCTCACGATCCAAGAGACGAAAAATAAGATGATTTTGCCATTTTTTTCGACGCCGCTGTTTGTCAAGTTGCTTCTTAAATGAAAAAAGAAAAAAAACGCTAGAGAAACGAAAAAAAAAAGAAAAATAGCTGCGTGTGTGGGAGAGAATTGGTAAAACCATTTTTCATGTCGTTCATCGAGACTCGAGAATCAGTCCTCGTACATGTCCTTTCCGAAAGGGAAACTAATCCAATTGCGAGCGCAGGGAATGAAATCTTTTTCGACAATGGCCACGAGGTATAGCAGATTCTGTCCGTACAAGAGGGTTCGAATTATTAGGTCGCTTAATCGTCCTACAGGTCTAACGACCGTAGAAAAATGAAATACAACATCCCCAGCAGCAGGATAATGTCGAATCTTGCTAGAAAAAAAAAAACCAGAGAGAGAGAGCAAACGGTAAATTCCCGCGGTACTTTCCAAGCTGATCGTTGCTGGCTTATGATCTCCTCGCTTTTGGTTAACCAATGAACGATGAATACTAGCAGGAACAATAAACTTCGATAGATCCCGCGATCTTTAGTACACCCACCGGACAGAAGCAACCATCTCAATTCGTGCATTCAACTCTCGTAAACTACACCGTACACCGTTTTCTTCCTTTTTTCTCTTCATTTCAGCAGCATTGTTTACCGATTAATAAACTCTGCTGGCACGTCTTTGTCCATCGAGAGTCACAATCTTCCCGCATTTCTTCCAAGCCAAACAATGCGACAATTATTCGCAGATCATAGATCCCCCTTCTCTCTCTCTCTTCGTTTTTGATATCGTGTACAATGATCCCTTTGATGTTAATTCCATAAGGAGTGCCATACGTCAAACTCTCGGAGATGGATTCACACTTCTACGATTTTTCACAACTCTCCAGCCTTTTCCGACCTCCTTAAGACGTAGTACTGTCGGTTTTCGAATTTAATAAAATTTTGTACATCAGTAAGTTATGATTAGAAAAAGATCTAGTCAAATTTTCAAGACACTACGGAGGACCAGGAAGAATATTTTCGCTTTGGTTGTTTCGTATACATTCAACGTTGAGTTTTATGATAAATATCGGATTTCATTTATTTTACAACGGATTCGTATCAATTATTAGGAGAAATCGCAGTTTTCTTTGGGAAATACAATTAAATGTATGAAATCGATTTTAAATTCATGAAATTACCAATACGAATATCTCTTGAAAATTTGACTGATTCGATTTCCTCCGATATTTGTATTTACGATTTTGAAGTTTGCATCGTTGGAATGCAACGAAATTCTGTTATTTTTTCCAGTAGAGTTCATAATTATTATTAAATATTTGCTCTGGACAATAAAACGACCGTCTCTTGCGACCTGAATTCTCAATCGAAAAGACAAATTGCTATGATTTTCAAAATTCAATAAATAATCCCAAAATATTTTTCGTTGGACCCCAACGTTGCAAACTCCAAAGTTATTCCAAACGTCTGTAACGTCGTCAATGTTTTTCCATATGTTTCTGCCGGACACGCGTCTCCGTCGAGGATAAACAATTCTCCCGCATATTCCTCCTTGATTTCTCTTCTTTATTTTCTCAACAATGACTTTCACCGCCCCTCGAATCATGTACTCGTTTAGTGCACGAGAAAAGCTTATTAGCTCCGATCGTTGCGTAAACGATCCGTGAATAAGAGATAGCAACGGACCTTCGTGTGTATTTAATGCGATAATTAATCGACGGGACCTCGCGAGCGTTTCGGACCAAAAGACAACGATATTTCATCACGTTAGGTACGTCGCTGTCTAATGGCCACTCTCTCCTCGGAGATAACAATAAATTGAGATCTCAACAAAAAAAAAGGAGAAAAACAAATTTTTCGGATGAAACGTCGTTGTCCGAAGAAATTTATTGAGAAACCAAAAATTGTCATTCAAAAGAGTTGAAAAAACGTGAAACCGATTACGGACGATGAACGAAACAAACAAAAATAAAACACGCAGAAAAAAACATTTCCATCTTTTTTTTCTCATCGATTTTCGTCCGACGACAATATTCGAAGGCATTCATAGAAAAAAAAGAAAAAATCAAGACGAAATGCCTTAAAAAGTGGAGGGCGAGAGCAGTTTCCGGAGCACGCTTGGCGTGGGTGCACCCCAAAGCGTGGAACAGGAAATGTGGATCTCAGTTGCGAAGTGGTGCATATGATTTTTCGCTTGCTCAACAGGATCGGGACTCGGGTGGGTCGAAGTCGAGGCACGAGGGAGGGCCGAGGGGCACCAACAACGCCGCTGTATTTTACGATAAAACGACTGCTGTCGCGAGGAAAAGTTTTTATCCGATTTGAAAACGTGTGCAGTACATGCCCAAAGAGAAGGGAAGGAAAAACGTTTATACGCGATGCACACGACGCTCTCGCTCGTCGACAACCGGAAACGGAGAATCATTACAACGATGCTGAATATATTTTTGTAACCTTTAACGTCCTGTAACCTCCAACCTCGCACTCACAGAACATACTCGTTCCAGCCAGTTTGTCGAAAAAAAAAAAAAAAACAAATTACCACTCGACGAATTTGCACAAATGAAAAATGAACGTCGACATACTTTTTTTTTATTAATACGAATCTCTCCTCTTGCGGATATGTACTCAAGAATGCGAGCACCGTAAATTGGTAAAAGTTTGTTTCGTGGCACGAGATGGAAATGGAAAAAAAGGGAGAAAAAGGGAAAATTTTGCAAAGAAAATAATTGAAAAATCGCGTCCCGATCAGCGGCTCGGGCTCCTGACGCTGCTGCGTGTGCCAAGATGGATTCCATCTCCACGTAATAATTTTTAGTCCCGTGGATATGAACGAGAATCGTATAATTAGCATGAGAATAATAGGCGCCGCAGCTTTCTTAATCAAACTTTTAAATGGGTTTTTCTCAGGCGTTTTGTAGGACCTGGTGGAAAGAGGCAAGGTTACAGCTCGATAGTCTTTGAGGGCTCGTCAAAAGTCGTTGGCGATTGATGGGGAATTAAAAAAAAGGAAAAAACCAGCCAAATTCCAATGGCCAACTCCCTGCTTCGAGATTCTAAATATGTTGAGTGCTAATCGAGTGATATTAGTACCTTATCCTGCCACGAGAGGAAAGAAAAACCATTTAAAGTGCCGAAAGGAACAGCAACTTTCCTAATTTCGCTTTTCGCTTTCTCTCTTTCTCTTCCCCGGATTCCGACCTTCTGTAATTCATTCCTATTGAGATTCGTCCCAATATTTCACGGTTATGATAAAAAGGCATCGATCAGCTGTACAGAAGAGAACCCAAAAGGGCAACACGGGAAAAGAAAACAGGAGGGTTCGATATTTTTGCCCTCAATCGCACAATATCAACGCAATGATTTCCATATATTTTTATTTATGATCCTCAATCTTTTACTCTGTTTCTCGAAACGTTGTTATTTAACGTTTTTCCGTTGGTTTTATAAATCGAGCTTATGGAAATGTTGATCATTCTGGGCCGTTCGAAAAATCAAATTTCTTGTTACAGATCGATTTTTCAAAAACGAACATTCAATTTGCATCGATTTTACGATATTTTTGAAGGACGTTGTTTGCAAAATTTCCTATTGATAGAATTCCTTCAAATTCGCGTCACACAAAGAAAATAGTCGTATCTAATAGCTCGAGCAATTTTGCGACGTTTCACCATGTAGAACTCGAAATATTTATTTATAAAAATCACAATTTTCAATAGTTTCTCATAAGAGCGTGTGTTGAAAGTTGCAATTTTTTCAACATTAAATATTTCGATTTCTAAATGGTGAAACCTCTCAAAACTTTGCATACACTTTTGAGTAACATCGAAGAAGCTTTATTTAGTTTTTCAAAGAAAATCGGTCGTAAATTTTTTTCGAAATTTTGTTTATTATATAAAAAATACAGATTACCTCGGACAATGTTGGGCTTAGAGTATGTTGTTCTTTAGTCAATTTGTAACAACTTTTTATGATAAATTTAGGCTCGCAAACCATTTCGTATGTAAGAAAAACTGAAAAAAAAAATTTAGATTTGACCATCGCCATACAACCTCCTTAATTCGAGTTGTTCCAAAAAAAGTGACACGAGAAAAGTCCATTCCAGTAAGAGTTACGAACCCGGGTCTCAGAGACCCAATGTATGTTACTCAGCTTTACACAAGTCTAGCAGAGAAAAAAAATGAGAACGAAATTAATTTCGAACTCGTTGGAGCACACTTGCTTACTGCAGTTTAGCCTGACGACGTTTTTAGTGGCGAAGTGTTGGCGGGGAGGAAAAGAAGCAATGCAGGGTTTGTCCCATGGGCTCGTTAGTTCATCGTATGAATAATAAACTCTCGAACTGCGCGTATATGTGACAATGAGAAAGAGAGAAAGAGACAAAAAGGGAAAACGCACATGTATACACGCGGGTCATGGTATAATTTGCTCGTCATTCGATTTTCTACGCCTCGACCGTGTCGGCTGTCTAACCTCAAAGCTTCGGTAATTCCCTCGCACCCTTTCTCTCCTTCATTGGCAACGATAATTGAATTGAGTTCGAAGCAAAAAAAAAAAAAAACAATCATAGTGAATTTGCACTTTTTTCCATTGACGATGAGACCGAAAAAAAAAATTGTGAACCGATCGCGACACGAATCGGTAGCAGATTCACGCGTGACAAAACGGCAGCAAAAAAAAAATAGTAACAACCGAAGCCCGGCTATTATTTCAGTATTTTAATTTTAAAAAACCATGTTGAAGTTTGCATCGTTAGAATGCAACGAAATTCTGTTTTTTTCTTGCGCAGAGCTCGTGATTCTTATTCAATATTTCGTCAGGACAATGAAACGCCCTTTTTTTAGAATCCTAAGAGAAAATTGGTTCGAAAATTTTCTCTGCTCCTCAACGTTGCGAACTTGAGTTCCATCACAAAAATCGTTAGATATCGCTCGGAGGACAATTGAGATTCGATGCATTAGCGGTCTGAAATTTGTACATATTAAAAATAGCTTTGCTTGGCTGTTTCCATGGTGGATTCACGTTGCGGAGTGCCAGAGGTGATGGACTCGAGGAAATCGATGTTACCGTTCGCGGGAAAATTTGTTGGGTACCAGTGAAAGCGAAATACATAATATACACATGTATATGAGAAGCACGAGAGCCAAAAGCACCCAAAAGGCACTTGTATGTGTGTGTGTGTGTGTGTGTGCGTGGCTGGGTGTTTGTCTGTGCATATGGCAAGAGAGAGAGAGAGAGAGAAAGAGAGAGATCGAGTGAGAGCGGATTGCACAGGGCGCCTCAGCGAATTTCAATTTGATTGAAATTCGGTTCCCGGTACCGAAATTCTACCGGATTCCCTTGCATTTGGTGCTGTGCTGCTTGATCCCCCTGGCGTATATAGAGCGGTGCGCTCGCAGTATCCCCCGTCAGAACGAAACTAGAGACGAGGGAAATACGTCAATCGTTGATGGACCGTATATGCACACATGCATGGACGTTTATACACGTGTGCGTGCGAATATTATATATATATTGATAAAGAAGTTGGATAGATTGGAGTGCGTGGGCGCTCGTACGAATCTACAATAATTGTGCCGGATATACTATCCCAAAATTCAATTTTCCATCTCGAATGCAAACAAACAAAAACAATCTAATATCCCGACGGATCGGAGGGAAAAATGCGTTAGGGGGACTAGCGTGATTACAAATTTCATTCAACAGCGATCGGAAATAAATGGGAATAACGTTAGCCCGATTTGACGATTTTTAGAATCACCAGGATATCGCGGAAATAAACTTTTCATTTTTTTTTCAGATCTATACTTTTCAAGGATCTAGAGTCCCAAATCGCCAATTCGGAAAATTTTGTATGTTTTGTAAAAATTCCACGACCATTAAAAAGCTCGTTATCGAACAATTAATATTAATAAATTAAATGTAGTCAAATGTAGTTTCATGGAAACTTATATAACTTTGCCATAAGTTTTTATCTTGGACCTCTCAATTTTTTAATATCTCTGATAGACTCAAAACGACGCGGAAACAAAACCGAGTTTATGAATAAATATTTTTTGTATTTGTTTAAATAATTGTTCTCAAGAAACTGTTAATTTTTTAATAACGAGCTTCTTGATCATCGTGAAATTTTTACACGACCTCTTGAGCACTTTATACAAAAACATACTAAATTTTAAGAATTTTCTCATCATTTTTTATTTCAACCATCAAGGTGCTAAGTAATTATGATAGAAATCTTAAAATTTCGGATATTTTTACATGAAGTATTCAGGAGGTCGTGTACAGATTTCACGACGACTAAGGAGCTATTAATTAACCAAATAACATTAACAAGTTTCCACAAAAAAAAACCAGATCTTTATAAAAACAAAGTTGATTTAAAAAAAAATTGAAAAAAAAATATCCAGAGATTTGAATCCTCGTACAAAACGGTAGCAATCAAGTCGGCGTCATTAAGGAGAATCGTAGGGACAATTTGTCGTGATAATTTCATGTATTTTCAATGATTCGTTCACGCCTCGTACAAGCGTTTGTAACGAACGCTCGTTTTACACATACGCGGTTTTTGTAACAATGTAACGAGGATATTGCGCAAGTATCGACGAACGTGCATCGCAAGACGTTTTGTCACACTTCTCCCATCGCGTATTTAACGTCCGCTGTGTCCGTGCGTCTCCGGGTGTGTACGTGCGGTGAAAAAAAACGAGTAGAAGATAATATTTTGGTGACGGGGTGCTGCAGGCGTCGCCAGACGTCGCTGACACGTAAATAAACTCGTTTATATATATTTATGTGTATTTACATCGATGTAGACACATATCTGTATATATTTACGTAGTATAGATATAGAAAAAGGTATGCAGATTGTTGGTGGTTGTGGTTCGAGCCTCGGAATACCATTAGCCGGATAATGGTGCGGCAATTAACGGTGTGGCGTGCATAAATCTTCGTGTGAAAGGAACAGGATGCCCCGTATTTAAATAAATAAGTGGCGCGTATTGTCCCTCGGGCTGGTGCCTCCCCCGCGCTCCTTGTAACATCGAGAGAGTATACGACGACGAAACGGCTCGCGCG
>JBAJMU010000011.1:2911900-2941739 GCA_037952995.1 Hyposoter didymator
TGCAGACACACGGGGGTTGCGTCGCTTCGCGACGCCCGAATATCCGATAACCTTCGACATGGTCATTGGCCATTTTGGCAAATGCACGAGGCTCTCCATAAATTTCCTAAAAAATCATTTTTCTCGGCTATACTTTGGGTCTCGAGACACTTGCAACAATGACTTTTTTATATTCCAACACTCAGACCTCACGAATGAAAGATTCTCACGAATTTTTATCCGTTCTTGATATTTGAGAGTCAATTGAATTTAAGCAGAAAACATGAGCCAGTCCCATGAGAAGCTACTTACAGAAAAGTATTTTGCATGGTTGCAAGATTCGAGGAAAGAAATTTGCGCCCCAAAGCCAAAAAATCGTCTGTAAAAATCGAATGTTGTGAGATGCACGTTTTTTTTTTGAAATCCTCACTAACACACAGGTCTAAGGGGACGTTGTATGCAAAAATTTCTATCATTAGAATCCCTTTGAATTTGCACCACACAAAGAAAATAGTGATACCTAATAGCTCGCGCAATTTTGCGAGGTGTCACCATGTAGAAGTCGAGATCTTCATTCACAAAAATCGTCTATAAAAGTTGCAATTTTCAACATTAAATAGTTCGATTTCTAAATGGTGAAGCCTCTTAAAAATTCGCATACACTTTTATTGTACATCGAAGAAGCTTTATTTATTTTTTCAAAAAAATTGGTCGTAAAATTTTTTCGAAATTTTGTTTATTATATAAAAAATACAGATTACCTCGGACAGTGTTGGATTTAGAGCATGGTGTTCTCTAGTAAATTTGTAACAACTTTTTTGAGTCAACTGAGGCTCGCAAACATTTTGTTTGTAATTAAAAGTGAAAAAAGAAAAATTTAGATTCGACCGTCGCCATACAACGTCCTTAAGTGGGAATTGTACGATTTATTGCCGAGAAAAAACTTTTCGAAAAATGTTGATCGCATCGCGAGTTGATTAATTTGACTGGATGTGGCTTTTTTTTTCGTAAAAAGTGATTGCTCGGGGTTAATTTGAGCGTTGCCAGTGGGACAAGTCCTTGAAATTCAATAGTCGCTTCATATACGTGACCCTTTCGATCACGATGCGATTTATGGGTGAGCCAACAAATGTCTGTCGACGGCCAATAAACCGTACTGGCTCGAATCATTTACTCTGGTCGTTGGCTCGATGTGTGTGCAATCTATCGAAAGATATTCATGGGGTTGATGCTGCGTCGGTTCTGCCGGACGACTCGTATAGTCTCCCAAACACCAAAGCCCATCTTTCTCTCTTGCCCTCTCTCTGTTTCTGTTGCTAGCACCCGGGTTTTTTTCTCCTAGTCCCCATCAAACCATAACCGTCGCGTCACGAATGTCTTATTGATTGCACACCCTCACCCCATATACATAAGCCAACGCTACGTGGCGATGATGGCCAATGTCGAGGGAGTAACGATGGTGATCTTTGCCAACCCCCCCTTTGCAGGAATCAAGATTTTTTTTCCATCTTCCCTTTTTTTCTCTTCTAATCCCCATAACACTGTGAGCCCCGAATACCGGAAGTGGAGAAAGGTTTTTTAAATGCAAATCGTTATGAATAATGATTCGAGCCAATGATGATGATTAATTATATATTTTGAAAAATCTCTTGGCTTATTTTGTTGATTCATTTGGATCGTATCTCGTCGAGGAACGATGCAGCGAGATTTTCAGGCTTTTCGAAATTTTTCTTCATATATACATACAGCAGAAATAAAAAAACGAGGAAAAACCTCGAGCTTGGAGCTTTCGAGGGAAAAAAATGTGTGCACCCCGTTTTTCCATATTTTTTTCATTCGTTATTGGAAGCTTTATATCGTTTTTATTTATTCCTTGGAAAGAGAGAAAAAAAAAAGTAAAAAATGGTTGCGCACAAGGCTCCGTTTCACCCTTTGACGTCCGCGTAGCCGCCCTTTACTCTCTCCGCATATAACGACGGCTCTCTCCCTGTACCGGTGAACTTCCATTTATCAGGATTTTCCGAGCTTGACCGATGGACCATGTATTTTTTACACGCACACTTTTTTCATCTTTATTTTTATTTCACTTTTTCGGCTTCTCTCGTCGTTAGAGCCGAGATTCTGGTTAACGGATTTACTCTAATCCGTCGTTAAGCATCCTCGCTGTTTTATATTTCGTTCCCTCCTTTTTCTTTCGCATACCACTCAATTTCATTCCCTTCATATACAGCACCAATATTTCTCATCCATCTTTACATCCTTTCCAATTTTCTTCAAAACTTTCAAATAAACCATTTTTTTTATCCCTCACGTGCAAAAAAATTGCTCGCTTTTGCTCGATTGCTTTATTTCCATGCAAAATAAACTAAAAATAATAATTAAATAGTAAATAATCAAACAAAATGAATAAAATAATTAAAACAAATAAAATAAATATAAGAATTAAAATAAATAAAATAAATAAATAAATAAAATAAATAAGATAAATAAAACAAATAAAATAAATAAAATAAATAAAATAAATAAAATGAATAAAATAAATAAAATAAATAAAATAAATAAAATAAATAAAATAAATAAAATAAATAAAATAAATAAAATAAAAAAATAAACAAAATAAATAAAACAAATAAAATAAATAATATAAATAATAATAAGAATTTTTGTTATTGATATAAATATAAATGTTAATGATGGAATAAATGATAAATAAATAAAAGCAATAAAATCGTGTTTTAAAGCTGAATAAGAAGCTTCGTATGAAAATGCCTGTAGATGGAAATTCCTATACGAGAAGGAACTCCGTGACGCTGCCAATCGTCAATCACTGACAATAGCTTACCACGTGTCTCTCAAATCGTCACGTCATCGTCGTAATCACCATCATCATCGTTATCTCCTCTCATTATCGTACTTGATCGATCGTAACAATAATCGTTATCGCCATTCTGTATCGTTTCCTCCATCCTCGCCGTAACAGTTACGTATACGTCTTTCCATCTCTGAATACTATACATTAAAGGACACGAGAACGTTCGCAGAAATTCCACTTGCACGCTCTCTCGTCTCTCAATAAATTAAACGATTCTTTCAACTTTTTCGAGTTATTGACGAAAATTTGGATAAATCAAAACCATTTTGTACATTGAATTACCGAAAAGTCTTTACACTCGATTTTAAATTCGATTTTTTATTCAAAAATTTTCTTTACGCATTGACAATAATTGACTAAATAAATTTGAAGAATATTCGAAAAAATTGGCAACTTTAATCAGCAAATTGAAAAAAAGTTTCAGCGACAATGACGTTGGCCTCATTCAATAGGAATTAAAAAAAAATTCTTCAAAGTTCTGAGAACAATATAATAATGAAAAAAAGCAGGAAACGTAAAATTATATTTAAAACTTATAAATTTGGGATCGTGGAGCGATGTATGGGAAAATAACGAAATGTTGGCCACGCGCAGGAGGTGGGTGATAATAAACGTTGCCGAAAAGTTGGTCTGGCATCGAGCAGTGGCATTCAATAAAACACTCACGCCTCATTGTGACCCATTTGACTCTCTTATTTGGCGTCTCGGATGTATACGATGGAGAATATAAGCGACGACGAGGTGGGGGGGAGAGAGGAAGCGAAGGTTGGGCAGGATAACGATGGGAATGAAAGAGATGACTGAAAAAAAGGAGAAAAAAAAAACAGCGAAAAGGAGAAGCTCCTATTGTCCTTTTTTATCGTATTTTTTTCACCAAACACTCTTTGTTCGGTTAATTATTCGTTTTGTCGTTTAACAGGCGCGAGATTTCTCAAACGGGTGCTCTCTTTCTGTGGGTTTTTGTGCCACGACATCGTGGGGGGGTTACTCGACACCCCAGGGTGTCGCGAGATCACCAACAGTCGCGATATAAAGAGAGAGCGAGAGAGAACGAGCCTGCAAAGGAGAATTGAAAGCGAAGAGCCAAACCATTGCCTTTTGCTCTTTTCAACATTCTATCTTGTTTTGTTTCCTCTCGTTGAGCGATTTAAAATCATTGGGGTAGGTTACGATCGAAACTCTATAGATATTTTACTCCCTATTTCATTTCTTGGACAATTTAGTTACCTTTGAACTTTGTGACATCAATATCCATGGGGTTTTTCACGCGGAATAAATTTCCTTCTCCGTCGACAATTTGCCACGAGTTTTTCGATTCGTCTCTCGAAAAAATTGAGGTTCGGAATGAGGCCGAACGTCGGAACCCAATACAGCAAAAATTGTTGCTTTTCATTTTCAGCAAAAAGTTGATTTTCACAACGATCGATGTTTCGAGGAGTCAAAGGGTCCAAGTTGCATTTTTATTCAGACAGGATTTTTGTCGCTGACTCATTATAATTGAGCCTCGTAATAAAAATCGAATTTCATTGACGTGAATTTCGTTTGGATGATCTTTTTTTCATCTTTTCACACTCGTACGAAACTCGCAAATATAAATGTGTATTGGTGCATCGATGATGGAGCCCCCTTCGTGGGCGAGTCCCGATAACTCGATCACGAGTTAACAAAGCGAATCAAGAGGAAGCCAAGCAAGCGAGCAAACGACGATGCTAACCCACATTGGAATAAACGTATGATGAAATTTCAGAGCTTCTTTAATGTATGGGGGATCCAAGCCGATTATGGTAACAATATCTTTCATGGTGATTTGACAGAAACATATTCTACCATGGGCCCTTACGGATGTCGCGAGCATATGTTTCCCAAGCGTCATTCGATCACAATTTTGGTCGGAACTTTGACAAAAAGTGACAAACATAAACTTTTTTTTTTCTCTTAACAATAGAGGAAATGTTTTAAGACGATAGAATTTTTACAAACTTTGGAATGCAACGAAAAATATTTCATTTTACTGATAATTCGTTGAATTTTTAATGGCATCGAAATTTTGCGAGTCGACATGCTTTTCGGTTTCTAAAGATCGATTCATCATCGGAATTACACTTTGCGTTTGAATAATTATATTTTCCAAAGATAAAAAAGAATTTCGTTGCATTCCAACGATGCAAACTTCAGAGTCGTTGATATCGAACAATTAAAAAAAATGGAAAATCGTGTTTCCAACACGTAGTAGAAATTTGAAAAGGCGAAATATGTTTCTCGACATTTTGCGGTTTATTTTTATTTTATCAATTTTGACACTGATGGAAGCTGTTGGTGGAGTGCTTCATTTAGCCCCATAATCCCTGTTTTGCCGGGCGTTCCACCCTATACACACATCGCCCCATAGCCCGGACTATATATTCATCGTCGGGGATCGCCAGGGGATGATTTTAGGGGGTTGATATGATCCTGCAAAAGAGTGAGAAGCCTCGTGACGAGGAGAAGGATTCTTCTATCTCGGTCCCTCTCACATTGCTATTCTCTTTGTCGCGACGTTGCTAATCCAGCGCATATAGTTTATACGTCATTAAACCTCGCACGCAGGGAGGGGGTGGGGCTTGCGGCACGCGAGGAATCCGCGAACGTCACGACGTATATTGGCGTCTGCGAGTTAAATAACGCGCCTCGCATGTGTGTTGGTCCGTGTGTGTGTACACAAGGGGGAAAATATGGTTGTAACCCTCCCGGTCACTGTCACATCGAATGATGCCCCTCGCGCCCGGCCCGTCGCGCGTCTTCCGCGAGATATGACAGTCGGATTTCGCATCAGGCTTCTCTCGTCTGTAGCGTCTGGCCAAGGGGCTTTTTTCCTCTTGCTTAGTTCTCTCGAGCGAGAACCCCGAGACAAAATCGACGTTAAATGCTCCGCAAGAATTCTGCTGCTGCGAACCAAGTAGAAACGGAGAGAGCGAGAATGAGGAGGGAGAGGGTGTTGTGAAAAAGCCGAAGAAACGTCTATGGGTTACGATTCGATGTGAGAAAAAGCCTGAACGTCCTTTAAGGACGTTGCATGGCGACGGTTGAATCCAAATTTTGTTTTTCACTTTTTCTTACATCCAAAATGATTTGCGAGCTCAAGTTCATTAAAAAAAGTTGTTGCAAATTGTATAAAGAACAACATACTCTAACTCCAAAATCGTCCGAGGTAATTTGTATTTTTTGCATAATAAACGAAATTTCGAAAAAAATTTGCGACCGATTTTTTTGAAAAAGTAAATAAAGCTTCTTCGATGTTACATAAAAGTGTATGCAAAGTTTCAAGAGGCTTCGGCATTTAGAAATTGGAATATTCAATGTTGAAAATTGTTTTTAGTTTTTCTTACATGCAAAATGGTTTGCGAGCCCAAGTTCATTAAAAAATGTTGTTACAAATTGACTAATAAACAACAGACTCTAAATTCAAGATTTTCCGAGGTAATCCGGTGTTTGTTATATAGTAAACAAAATTTTGAAAAAAATTTACGACCGATTTTATTTAATTTACATAAGAGCGTATGCAAAGTTTCAAGAAGCTTCACCATTTAGAAATCGAAATATTTAATGTTGAAAATTGCAACTTTTAACACACGCCCTTATGAGAAATTCTACTGAAAATTGTGATTTTTATGAATAAATATCTCGACTTCTACATGGCGAAACGTCGCAAAATTGCTCAAGGTATTAGATGCGACTATTCTCTCCGTCTAATGCAAATTTGAAGGAATTTTATCGATAGAAAATTGTGCATACAACGTCCTTAAAGTCTTCCAAAGTTCATGTAAGGCGTAGCAGTAAATAAATCCTCTGTAAATATCCGTATGAATACGGCTAAAATCTCTGCGATCCGGATTCACTTTGGAGATAGGTGACGATGAGAATGCGAGTATAGAAGAGAAACGCGGTGACCCCCGGTGAAGACGGAGATGGACAGAGAAAAGTAGAAGAGAAGGGGAGGCTGGCGGGGGATGAAACGAAGAAAGCACTGTGCAAGGGGCATCATTCTAATTGCCCC
This sequence comes from Hyposoter didymator, assembly GCA_037952995.1. Taxonomy (NCBI): domain Eukaryota; kingdom Metazoa; phylum Arthropoda; class Insecta; order Hymenoptera; family Ichneumonidae; genus Hyposoter; species Hyposoter didymator. The sequence goes on from JBAJMU010000011.1 coordinate 2,918,785, forward strand.
GGACTTCCTTTCATCCCCTTTGTGAGGAACTACCCCTCCTTTGGCTCGAAAACAGGGGGTGAGAGGAGGGGTCCTTCTTTTTCCTCATTTTCCCGCGCACCCCCGGCCGAGAACTCGCAACCCCTAGTTGGCATTTTCTCTCTCTCTCTCCTAAGTCATTTCTGCGATTAATTTTTCCTTCCAATTTGCACGCGGCAGTAATTAAGAGCGGGGTCGGGGGTACGGGCTTTTTAAAAGCGAGCAAGACAGAGAGAGAGGGAGAGTGCGAACGTTGAGAAACCGTGAATTCTTCATTCTCCTCTCTGTCCTCCCCGCCGCTCTTAACGTTAGATTCAACGTTTCCTTTGAAACAATGGCGGACTCGAGGCGCTTGTATTCAACCATTTTCCTCTACGTGTTTTCCTACATGTGCATGGCTATTCCTCTGGCTACGTGTCTGCGTGCGCGTGCCTCTCTGCGTACGTAAACGCGAGAACAGCAGCAGCAGAGACGATGGCGTGTAAACTATCCCCCGTTTCTCTTCATTGTTGCCCGAAACTCTTTGAGACTTTTCGCACCACGTTATTCCTCTTCTGCCCTCGCTCTGGGTCTGCCTAACTGTCACATTAAAATTTATTACCCTCTGATCAGGGTCTCATTGACCCTCGCGAATTTTCACTCCAAAATTCACCGAGTTTTGCATTGAAAATTAATTACTATTCCATTTTTAAAAAACTTAAACGAAATTTCATTTTGAGAAATTCTTCATTCTCGTCTTTGGCGGAGAACCTTTCTGATAAAATAAAAAATGCACTCGGAATTTTGTATCCATGGGATATGACGAGGAAGACGAGAAGCCATCGAGGCGGAAAAAATGATGCACGTGGGGGGTTGATCAACCCTCTGGTGGCTGTACACACAGGCCTGCACGTAGATATCATATCAAGACGAGAGGCGACAGCGTCTCCTTTATATACATACGTTTCATAAATATTTTCGTTTTGCAGTTTGAAAGGTTGGGAGGGGTGAGTCCTTTTTGTTCTTCACTCCCCTCCCCCCTGCTCCTCGTCTCTCTGCCTCTCGTGTCTCTCTTTGGCTCTTTCTTCTTGCTCGCGAATTTCGTATCGCAAACAGGCATGACACTGAATCTTGTTCGGGCGCCCGGAAAAACGGAATAACGAGTCGCGAATTTATAAAAATAACGAACCCACAGAGAAGTCAAAGCTTTACCACATTTTTTCCAAAAAAACTGTCTCTTTATTAATATTTCGAAAAAATAATGTAAAAAAATAAAATCTGCTCCCTGCATTTTGAACGTAATTGATCGAGAGATTAATGAGATCTTGGGCACGAATCGTTCGGAATGTTGTTGAAGGGAGAGATTTTTTTGAAACTAGCTGCCAATGATTGTGCCGGTGATCTCGTATGGAAATACGCGATGAGTACGCGGCGAGTATGCGAGAGAAAAGAGAGCACAGTGGCCTCCCTTTTCGCGAGGTGTTTAATAAAGATAATGCCCGAGATAGGGTGGATCCCCGACGTGGGAGGAGGATGAGGAGGGGGAGGGGGCTGACGGAGGTTGTCGGTACGAAGGGCAAAAGGGGTAGGTGTGGAGGAGAGAAGCGGGTGGTTGGAAAAAGCGTGGATGGAAAGGCTAACGTCGGGGGTCGAGACTTCGCTCATTCAGTCGCTCGCTCGTTCGTGAGTTCTTCCTCGTGAATGCCCTGAATGCCTTTCTCTGTTCGCTTTTCCCTCTTTCCTCCCACCGTCGTACACTTATCTATGTGTGTCTATATATATCTATACGTATATACGTGGATAAGCGTACTTGGGGAACATCCTCGACGCTGACGTATATCGTGCAAAAATCTTGCTGCTGCTGCTGCTGCTGGTTCACTATCAACAATTTTCCGCATGTGTATCGCAACTTTCGCCGGATTATTCCGCACCAAAGTGGCGCCATGCACGTCGGCGAATACAACTTTTTCCTTTACATCCGTTCCCATGCGTTATTCCGAGCTTCGTTTGTTCTCAAACGTTTAATTATGAAATTTGAGCCTCTGTGTCTAGCAGGGGTCAAAATGACCCCAAGCGCAACTTTGAGCCAGAAAGACTGCAAGTTTTTGGCGCCCGAGACGCCGTTGGCATCCTCTCCAACGGTCCTCTGGGGTGTCGGAAGAATTTTTTTTTTTTAGACGTTGCCTATCATTGCTGATTTTTTTTCGCCATTTTGAAAATTGGATAAAAATTTGTTGTCATGGTATTATCGTTCTAGAAGGTTTGAACTGATATCCTGAATTTTTTGGGGTCGTTCATAACGATACTGGCAACGCGACAAGCGTTTAAACATCGCCGGGGTCATTCCGACCCCGCGCGACCAGCTCGTTATTTCTAGAACGTCTAATCACAGAGGGTTAATTCGATATTTATTTCATTCCGAAAACGTCACGAAAAATCGTGAAGAAATGTGTAAAAAGATGAATTTTGGAAAAAGCTCCGCATCTCGCTTCATCCATCGCTCGGCTTGCGGATGCTGCGTGCGTTCTCGAAAATCTCAACAGTCGCTCGGTTAGACTCGGTGGATCTGATATTCTCGTCTGTATATGTGGGCTGTCGGGGAGGCGTTTCCCCTTTAGCTTCCGGTGCATCGAGATCCGTAAGTCCGCAGAAGAGCACGGCAATAATAGACTCCACAATGCGGAGAGAGAGGGAGAGAGAGAGAGAGAGAGAGAGGAAAATGGAAGGCTTGAAGCTTTTCAGGGTGTATACACATCCTAGGGGCATCAGAGGCCGGTAGACAGTTGGCGAGGAGAGAAGAGCGAGGGGGAGGTGGGAGGATTCACCAGAGGCAACTGGTAAAATCGACGTCAAAACGGCAACGTCAGTAGAGTCTCGCGAAGGTTGTCGGGAAGCGAGAGGCAAAGAGAGCGAGCGAGAGAGAGAGAGAGAGAGAAGAGAGAAGGAGGATGGGCTCATCAACTAATGGCCCGCAGCAGGAACCAAACTATACCGCGCCTCTGCGAATCAAACTGTACGAGGCTGCTGCACGGTTGAGGTTTGAAAATGATGCTTGCGTTCAACCCATACATCGTTTCTATACCCTCTCCGTACATATTTTCCCCAACAACCATTCAAGGAATAAAAAATCACTTTCTTCGATGTATTCAATACCGAGATATAAATTGTTGCCGTTTTACCTTCCCTACGAAAACTCTAATTGTCCAATTTCAACATCGCCATTTGACGCTGCGTCTCAATCCTGAGAGGGATATAATAATAAAGAACTATATTTTCCACTTTCCTCACGGAACGAGGATGTTTCCTTGTGTCCCGAAAATTGAAGATTAAAAATTTAAATTAATCGCATTCAAACTTTAAATTTCTCGAAATCGTATCGTATGATTTTTTTCAATTTCCCGTGAGGAATTTCCATTCAAAATCGATGCGCAGAGACTCCTCCCAGCTGAGGCGAGTAATCGACGTGAAAAAATGGCTCCGGGTCAAAATGACCCAGTGTGTCAAGGAAGCGTTAAAAACGTCTCTAGCGAACGTGACAAAAGTTTTATTTTCCTGCAATAATCAAATGCAGCTAACGAAATTTCCACAGTGTTTTTATTTCTCGATTTTTTTCTCTCTCGCAGAGACTCCTCCCAGCTGAGGCGAGTAATTGACGTGAAAAAATGGTTCCGGGTCAAAATGACCCAGTGTGTCAAGGAAGCGTTAAAAACGTCTCTAGCGAACGTGACAAAAGTTTTATTTGCCTGCAATAGTCAAATGCAGCTAAAGAAATTTCCACGGTGTTTTTTTTTCTCGAATTTTTAATGAGAACGCGATTTCGTGATTACATAATTGCCACAGTCAGTTTTTTAGAGCCTGCTCCGTTACGGGTTTCATAATACGCAGCCTAATGTTGAAAGTTTTGTCCAACAACGATTCACCTTTCTTTCAGCCGCTCCATCTCTCTTTCGGAATGCGACAAACGGGCTCTTTTATCTCGGAGCTGCTTTTTTCTCCTCTTGTCACATCTCCGGAACACTCGCGTGCTCGTTTATTCACATCGACAATGCTTCTCTTTTTGTTTGTTTTTTTTTTACATACAGGGACACACATACACACAGAGAGTTGGCAAAATGGCTCAAAGTATTAAGGCGCGTTTGTGTTTCACTGAGTGAAGTGAAATCTCCGACGATTATGTTTAATTGGAGTTGGTGCGTTATATTTGTTTTTTGTTTTCCATTTCTTCTCGATTCCACAACGAATCGTTGAGGATTCATTTTTTTACGGAATACATTTGAAATATTCACGTGTAGGAAAAATAGTGGCAGACGCAGAAAATTCAATTATTTCGAACACACACGCTATCGCGTTTGAAAGCGAAAAACTTTTGACAAAAATAATTTTTATTATTTGCAGAGCGTATGCACGTGGGAAAAAAGTTTAGTTCGTAGACGCGTTTACCAAAAAAATCATTTTGAATAATAATTGAATAATAAATATAAATTCAAATTAATTGAAAATGAAATTACAAAAAAAAATATTTAGAAATATTAAAAATAAAGGCAGACCCAGAAAATTCAATTATTTTAAACACACGATATCGCGTTTGAAACGAAAACTTTTGACAGATACGTTTTCTATCATTTGCACAGCGTATGCATCTGTGGACAAAGTTTGGTTCGTAGATCTTTCCTCTGTGAACCTGGACACACCGTTCCTTCAGCCTGTTTTTACATTCCAAAAATTCTTAAAAAATACAGGCTACTGTCCGAAACCTTCAACTTGGAATTTCGATTATAAAATTGTAAGAAAATACATTTTTTCATCTATTTTTCACCCAATAAATGGACCGATCGGTCATATTTGCCCGGACACGAATGACCCAGGTTTACAGACGAACTGATAATTGAAGAATAAATATAAATTGAGATTTATTCAAATTTGTATTTAAATTATAAACAAAAAAATATTTAAATATGTAAAAAAAAAATATAAAGGTTTGAAAAATATTTAAAAAAAACACAAGAATTGAATAATAAATAAGTTTGTTGAATAAAAATCGTATATTTTTGAGAGTCAATTGGTGGATCCCTCGATCCTTGTCAGCGCGCGTTTCAGTCTCGTGGTTAGAGGGGTTAGAGAAAAAGAAGATGCTCCGACGGAGCTTAATACGTCGCAAATACCGTTTCTGTCCTCGTGACAAGTTGATCCATCGCGTCGTTGACGGGACTTAACTCATCCCCGAGCGAATACCACTGCGGACACGATGAGGTACACTTCTGCTCCGGCTCCTTATCTCTCGCCCTCGAAGGGTGGAAACGACACGAGACTCTGGAGCAATAGAAAAGAAAAAAAGCGAAATAATCGTGTGATTTGGAAAATTAATGAAAAAATTCATTAGAATCGCGTTTGTTTGTTTTTTCTGCTCGTGTCTTCATTTTTATCTTCATATTTTTCGACTTGCACAAAGAAGTCTCTCGTGTTCTTGCAGAGGGTGTGGAAAACGTAAGGAAGCAGGACTCGCGCATAAATCCACCCTCAGCAGCCCGTCACGAAAGAGCCCGAAGAACCCATCGACGAGCCACCATGAATATTGATCATTTCTCCATTCTTCGCGTACGTTCTGGCAACGTCACATCGAGCAACCGAGACTAAGATAGAAAGAGAGCAGCGCAGCCCTTGTAATGCTTTGGGGAAGGCCAATACGCTGCTGTATCCCCTTCATAAGAATTTTCCTTCGCTCTCTTAGTATCTGATATTTTTCCCTCCTCTCGAGCCTCTGACACCCCAGCAGACTCACAGACTCTCGTTCTCGATTCTAACAACCATGAATTTACTTCTCATCCTCCCAGCACCCACGATCGATGTTTCGCAAATCATAAAAATTAAACATTCGCAAGAAATCAACCCTGGAACGGTAACCTTATTTTTTTTTTACCTATTCCGCAAACCTGGGGTCAAAATGACCCCAATTTTGAAAAATTCATATCTCCGATAAAATTCAACGAAAAGGTTTCAACTTGGGCTCGACCTTTTCGTTTTTTAATGCAGGATCACGCGAACCTGAGGCGATTTCGCTTCCAGTCAAAAAATTAGTCAATAATGCGGGAAAAGGATAGAAAACGGGGTGACCCCAAGGTACCGTTCCAGGGTTAAAAAAGAAAATGAGTGATCAGCTGAAATGGAAGTAGCAACGAATTTTCATCATCCATTGAATTATTCGTAATCTGCTTCAATTTTTCACTAAAATTTTTCCAAGCATTCTCGTTTTCATTCCGACTGTCTCAACTCCAGCACGACGTTTTTTTTGCATACATAAAGGTGAAAAGTAAAATATATGAAAGTTTCTTTCCGAAAGGCTGCTTCGTCGCCCACGAAATTCTCCAGCCAAGCAAACACATTGAATATAAATAAATATGTGTGTTATATTGATAAATACAGTTTGACTTGTGGAAATGCATGTTTGTAGCGATGAGCACATAACGTGCATGTACCAGGACGTATAGATAAACCGTACGACACTGTAACCTCTATAGACAAGACACACGATGCGATATCAACCACACTAGAAATATCTGCATCCGCATCCCCGGCATTGTCACCCCCACGCGCGCGCGGGCGGCCCTTTCTCGTCCCTTCATAAAACCGAGTCGCTATTTTTTTCCTCCCTGCTGCTGCTGCTGCTGCTGCTGTGTCTTTTTTTCTTTCCTATCGCTCGCTACCCCGGGCTCTTTCGCTGTACCGCGGAGAGGCGTTTCCGGTATCGATGCATCGGTCTCGTTTCTCCACTGTGTACATCGAAACCGCGCGCGCGGCTTCGAGAACCAAGAGAAACACAGCTCCGGAGACGGCCTTTGTTTCGCGGATATGTACGGATGTACTCACCCAACTTTCCCTTCCCCTTGTTCCCTCTCTCTCTCTCTCTCTCTCGCTCTCTTTCTCTCTGGCTCGCGTAGTTTCGCAGGATTTCCATCCCAAGGGTGCAGCCAGGAATATCGTGCATGTTGCGTCTGTCGAGGAAAGCTCAAACAGGATAAAAACAATCTTTCCTCAACGCTGCGAGTCCGGGATAGACATTTTTCCAGAAAAAAACACAACCTTTGCTTTTTAAATCTTGCCACGTGGCAAGTCAAGTATGATTTCACAAATTATCAACTTTTTTTCAAGCTTCCAGTTGCGTTGAATTTTTTTTTTCCCAAAATGTTCTTGCGTGTATGATGGCGGCTCACCGAGAGCCGATCCCATCCCCTTAATTGCTCCTTTTCTTCGTTCCATCAATTTTCGTACTCTTGGAGCACGGACCAAAGTATTTTCCCTGAATTTTTGGTTCTGTTTAGATTTCTCGATGATTTTAATGATTTATGCCCCTGAATCGTTAAAGTTTGAGGCTGGACGATGGTTTGTCGGATCTATTGCCCAAACGACTGGCGATAGCGAAAAATCGCATAGGACCTTTTTTTTAGAGCGTCGAATTTCCTACAAAAAAGCTCCTGACGAGACTTTTGTATTTACACAAGTTTAGTCACAAAAGCTGGAAGATAACGAAAAAAAAATGAAAAATGGTTGATTGGTTTTTATACGTTAGACACCTGCTCGGACGAAATATATTATTCCAAGGAGATAATTATTTTTTCATTTCCTCGGCGATTCGTTGAATAGAGGGTTAGTAATAAAAGGTTTGACAGGATTTATGGGTTATTGGCACGGAGACGCGATCTCGAGGAGCGAAAATCAAAAGAGATTCTCGTGGAAATCAACGCGTTTGTACAATAATGAGAAATGGAGAGAGACGCGTTACCACTAGCAGCAGCAGGGAGAGAACGAGTCGCGCGTTCTCGAAGTCTGGATCGTGAAGGGATTTTCATTTCCTTTCGGCGCGCCTCTACTCTCCGCTGATTTCTCCTGGAAGGCGAGAGAAGAGCAAAGCTCAGAGGAGAATCGATGCTTTCGTTCTCGCGTCCAGTCCTTTCGCGTTTCGCCCTCGCACTCTCGAAACTCAGCACCATGCGCGCCGGTGGCAGAGCAGCAGGGGGCGAGGGGGTACTTTTCTCCATTCATCCTTGGACTGGTACACACCATTGCAATGAGACACGTATGAAAATCTGTTTAGCGGGAGACACCGCGCGTCTTTCTGGACTCGCGTCGACAAACAGGAAATTATAATCGCGCCTCGTTGTTTCAATTCTCGTGCAACACTCGCCCAAGTATATATAATAATCGCATTAATGCGCGGAAATGTCCTTTTCTTAATTTAAAGTAAAGACAAAAAGCGATTCGATTTTTCGCCATCGGGAAATATCTCTCCCGTTTTTTTCCTTTTCCGCAACTCTGTCGCAATGGATTACACTCGATGATTCGTAATGGGCACGCGGGGGAAGGTCGGCAGAGTTTCACGGCCGAACGAGAGATGATCCCGCCGGGCGTCGCACCGCCGGAAGTGCGTCTAATGCATCCGTCTGGGGGTCACGCGTCATCTCGCTTCCGGTGCGGCCATTACCGAGGGAACATGTATTGGGGCGACGCATAGATCGAACGAGAGAGGGAGCAAGAGAGTATATAGAGAGCGTGAGCGCGCTGCGGAGGATTGGATCATCGATGGAACTGCACGCGGGGAAAGCAGGATCGAGTGTGTGCAGAGGGGCGATTACCCGAGACTGGCTTTTGCACGTCCATATATTCCGCCATTTTTTTCAGACTAGAAAAAAAAACAAAAATTCAAGGCACTCGAGGGCGAAATTGAAAAAAAAGTGAATCGATGCTAAATTTTTTTATTTCAATATCTTGAAAAATTTCCTCTATAAAACGCGATTACCCGAGACTCGTACGTCCATATTCCGCCATTTTTTTTAGACTAGAAAATCAACGTTCAAGGCACTCGAGGCCGAAATTGAAAAAAAATGAATAATCGATGTAAAAAATTTTATTCAAATATTTCGAAAAATTTCACTCACGAAACGCGATTTATAGGAATTCAGAAAGATTAACATTTCCACTTCAAACACGAAAAGTTCAATCAGAATCTTGGATATTTAGTTATTATTTGAACAATTATGCAAAAGTCAAACTTTTCTGGATATTTTCCGGTCTATTTTTATCTGCCCCCGGTCGTCCCACAGCCTCTGAGACGACGCATAGTGCAGTCGAGTATATAAAAAATATTTACATTAGTAACAAATATGATAGCGCGGAGGCAGAAACGAGAGGGAAACGAGGAGAACGCGCGTGCAAGGATGACTGTCAATGTCTGTTTATGTTACTCGTACAATATTCCCCATGACGAATCGAAGTATGTTCGTCCGATAGAATATATATTTATATATTGCGTGGCATGATCGTGCGGAGGGTAGAAATTGAAATTCATCCTGCACGGCGAGCCGAATGCGGCGAGAGGAAGAGAGAAAAGGCCGAAAGAGCGAGATGGCCTCTCAACTATCGATTGGTTCGTGCTTTTCCCTTCAACGTCTCTCGTTCCGTTTTTTTTTTCTTTTTTTTTCTCTTTTTTTACATGCTGGCATTTTGTGTTCTCGCGCGTGTGAGACACGAGAATATATCGCACAGTTCGACTCGCATATCTTACGCCTCTTTCAAATATATTCCCCGCAGCCATTGGTATTTCGTAACTTGCATTTTATTTCGAAAGGTGCATCGCAGAAAATTCGATTCCACTTGCAACTGCTGGGAGGCTAAGTAGGTCGAGAGAAAAAAAGGATCGCGCGCGCTTTGGAGCATTTGTGCGACACTAATGATTTTTTCCTCAGAATTCGAGTTTCAATCGTTTCGACAATAATCATTGTTTTTTTAACGATCGTGACAAATTTTGGGAAACGAGGCTGGAGCGTTTTTTCAATCGCCGAAAAAACTTTTGGCCAGCCAGCCACGATGAGGAACCAAAAGTTTCTTGACGCGTAAGAAAAAAAAATAGGATTGCCGCGCGCGTGGTTTCGATACACGAAGAGATATACGCCGCGCGCTGTAATAGGGGAAAGAAAAGATTGGTTCTTGGGAACGAACCAATCAGCTGCGAGACTCTTTGTCTTGCGAGATTGGTCGGCGCATTGTTTTAAGGGAGGCTCGGCGCATGCGCCAGACCGTGCGTGGGAGGACCGTATATAGCACACTGCCCACAGGAAAGTGGATCTTTCGTATATATTTCACGGGTTCATGGCTTTCCATCTTCCTCGCCGTCTTGTTATTATTTCCTCGTGCTCTGGAACGTGAAATCCGTTTTATTTCGTATATGAATCATTATCGCGTTATTCCCTTCACGAAAATATGAGGAAAAATGTTGATAAAATCCATAATTATTGACACACTGGGTCAATTTGACCCAGATTTTTTTTTCTCCTTGCATGGCGGCTCTATGCACCCCCTATGCGAGAAAATTGTTTAAATGAACAAATACCGCGCCGCGCCAGCTGGTTTCGGTTCCGTTGAGGTCGACGAAGCGTACGCGGCGCGGCGCAGGCGAGAATAAAAATATAAGCTTCCGAAAGGCGCGCGCGTGTTGAGGGTTAGGGACGAAAAAAGGAATAAGGGAAAATGATCGCGATTTTGCAAAGAAGCAGCAGCAGATAAATCGATAATCGGTTGCCCCGCGGGAGACGTTTTCTCGGCAGAGGATTATAGCCAAAAATCCATGTGGCTTCGCATCTCCGCGCGTAGGAAAAAGGCTTCCCGCAGCAGCAGCAGCATGCAGAGCCTCGCTCTTCTATTATACGCAATGGCTTCGCCTCCGACGCTGCTACCAGCAGCGAATTCGCTTATTAGCGAAATCCCCTGGCGCAAAAGAGGGCGAAAAAAAAGGAAAAATAAAATGGAGAAGCTGAAGGAGGAGCCGACACGAAGCGAAGAGGATCAAGGGGACGAAAAATGAGAGTGAGAGATTTTCGTATGATGAAAGAGAGAGAGATGAAGAAGCTGCTGTGTTCTTTCGCCCCACGGGGCACCTGTGCCTTCAAAAAGACCGCCGATCGGACCCCACGATCCCGTCGCGCAGTTGCCCATTGTTGCCCCACAACTTTTACTTCTCTACTAATATACCAACTCCCGTGACACGAGAAACAATCACTAAAATCTTTTGCGAATCAATGCGCTAGGGAAATTACGTTTTAAATGATTCTGTTCATTTTTTCATTAATTTCTCAACATTTTGCCTTCGCACGCGTTGACAATTGCGAGCATGCGAGGGCGTTCCAAAATTTTCTCGAAAATAAATGGCATTTTTTCCGCACTCCACGCTTCCGACCAAAAATCCAAATTGGCCGCGGATTACAATTTATTAGTTTTTCGTTTCTAATGAGATAATTAGTTCCAATTACCGCGGCGGTTAGAACGAAGAAAATATCGGAGCGATTATCACCGAACGAAATCGAAAGAATGAGAAACAACGCATCCGTTGTGTGCCCCTCACAATTGATGCGTCAGGAGGATCGCGCTGGAAGAGTGAACAAAGATTAATAGAGAAAGTGAAAGAAGAGAGGGGGCCCGGAGGAGGTATCGGAATAAGCACGTCTTCCAACTTGCATGAAACCGCGTACTTGACGAGCGCATTGTAAAAGCATTGCAAAAGTTTTTTTATCCCTCACCCAAGCGCAAACATTTAATCGAACAATTAGAAAAAACTTGTTTGCTCTAATATGAATATCACGATGACCGAGAACAAGTTTTAACGTCGTTTTTCGTGCCCTTTCCTCTGTGGACACTACGCACTTGGCACAATGAGCCTTTCAACGAGTTTTCTCTCTTCCCTCCCCTTTGTATTCGCTCTATACCATTTAATCTTCAACTTCATTCGTTCTTCCAGCGTTTTCTAACTTTGAGTGTTTCTCCTTCATTTCGATGTTTTGTCTAACGCATGTTTGACTTCACACTGCTCCCAAGATTTATATATACATCTTTTTTCTTTTTCTTTTTTTTTTAACATCCAAAGAATATGCTTCATAATGCGCTCTCGTCGAATCAAAGACTCTCTGCTTTCGGTTCATGCTTCTTTGTGACTCAAGTGGCAAGTTGACGAACTTGACGATATATTCTTCGATATCGAAGTTCCACGCACTGTCTTGTCCAGTCTCTTTTCTAATGCTCTACGTCCCTTTCGACATCGCGCGAGTGCAATGAAATATCTCGGGATCTTATTTTTAACGAGGCACATGAAAACAACGAGAAATCTTAACCGCTGCTGCGTCGTTGGTGAATTTTGACACACTGGGTCAATTTGACCCGTAGCGTACTTAATCGTTAAGAAAAAAAAAATGTTTTTCTCTCTTTCTTCCGGCAACCCAATTTTGAAAAATTCATTCTCCGGTAAAATTTAACGAAAAAGTTTCAACTTGGGCTCATTCTTTTCGTTTTTTGAAGCAGAACCACGTGAGCCTGGGCAATTTGGCCTCGAATCAAAAAATTAGTCGAAAATGCGGTAAAAGGATTTAAAAAAAAAAACAAAACGGGCAGAAAGGGCGCCGGACTCCGGGCTCTACCGTTCTAGGCTTAAGAAAACAAACGACATTGTGTTTTTTCATGAGCAGAGCTCCTGATTCTTTTTCAATATTTGGTCAGGAAAATAAAATGATATTTTTTCAGGATCCAAAGAGAAAATCGATACGAAAATTGTCATGGTCTATGAAAATGAAGAAACAATTAATAGAAAAACGTAATTTCCGTTGCACCTCAACGTTGCGAACTTGAGTTTGATAAATTCTTCAGCAGGTAGAGGAATTAAAAAAATGCGACGAAAAGTTGAGGTATATCGAATAAATTCGGTCCGTTTTTGAGAGCCATTGTTCTTGAATAACAAACAGAAAATGTGGAGGGTAAAGCCCGTTCATATTATGGCGGGCCATTGGGCTCGATTTAATTTCTCTGAATCGGCTAATCGCGTATAGCGGGAGCTTTCACACAGTGTGTCTATATCCGTATCAGCAGGGCTTTTTCGAGGCCCGCGCCATTATCACTGAATGCAAAATAAATCCTTTTCCAGATTCGCTACGAGCGAGAGCGAGAGGCGAATGTTAAAAACAATGCATGCTCCAGAGCCAAAGATTAGCTTCTGCTATTTGCACGTTTGCATATACGCGCGAGCAAAATGCGCGATCAAGCGATGAAAGCGATAAAGTTGAAGAAATAAATGAAATGAAAAAAAGGAGGGAAAGGTTCGGTCGCGAAAGGGCTCGGGAGTGTGTTGAGAAAGAGCTTGAGCCAATGAGAAAGTGTGCAAGGCAAACGAGGAAAAGGTGAAAAGCGTTAAACACAATATGTTTGTATAATCTCCGGCGATTTCGCGGCTTAAACGAAGCGAATGTGCTTTATTGCACGCGTGCATGCCTGGCTTGTAATTCTCCGATGAAACTTAATAAACGTGCAGCGCGCGATTACCCATTCCCGCCCACACTCGTGTTAAAAAATACAAACAAACAAACAAACAAAACAGAATCGCTTGTGCTTCGACGTCTCGCGGCCTTTGAAAAGATTTTTCATTCTCATATTTTTCTTCGTTTCTTTAAATAATAATGAAAGAAAAACAAAACATGAACGTGGAGGCTTTGGCAATTAAGCAAAATCGTGTAATTGGACAAAAATTTTGTGGCTGGTTAATGTTTTTTGGCCCTTTTGTCGTCGCCCACTAATTTCGTTGTCAATTGAACGGAGCTCATCGAGACGAACGAACCATTTTACCATATTAAGTGTTCTCCCAACTTTCCTCAAGGGACAGAGATGAATGCTCTCGTTGTCGAACACAAAAATGCTGTTTGCTTGATTCAGACAATTTGCCCGAAATTTCGAGCTGGATCCTGCCGGCGAAAACGATCCTTTCTGCCTCGTTACGCACAAGCGCGTACCGCGATATTATCCGTTAAATTTGGAATATAAACACGCATTTACCTCGCGTGCATGCGTGTCCTTAAGGGCTCGGCATGTACTTTAGGGCCCTTTCCGCCCTTCGCTAAGTACAACAATGCAAATAAATTGGCGGGCGAGAAGCCCTAAACTCTCAACTCGAAGAATAATCGACGCGAGAAAGAGAAACGGAAATTGGTGCATACGTTCAACGATGTAAATTTCTTTATTTTCTTGCGCGTAACAAGACGTCTGTGTTTTACAGCTTTATGCATATTTTCAGCCGGAATGATTAGCAGAATTGTGCGAAATTCGAACCCGTTCGATTATGCAAAAAAAAAATGGATTAAAATTTTTCGGCAGCTACTTCCTCACAGTTGGTCCGTGGGACCGACGATTTTCATCGTTCGATAACTTCGTAAAAAATGCGCCTACAGAGATTTAATTGTAGTGAAATCGAAACGCCAGACTCTGGCCAACGCGAAAATGTACCCGGCAAAGTTGAGAAATTCCATGATCGAAAGTTACAGCGTTTAGAATAAATTGTTGTGCAAATGTGACAATTGAGCGTTCCTGTCGCGGTTCGTTGAACCTCCCAGTGTGTAGAATCGCAATCTTAATTGAATTAACATCACGGACTTGAAAATAATGAGTAAGTTTTGTTTCTCAATGGAGGAATAAATTTTTTAGAGAATATTTGAAACAATTAATCAAAGTGATGGTGAAAAAATGAAATGGTCTCGATCAGCAGGCTCAGTTTGGCATGTATCGTAATAGTTTTTTGTCCGGACCACCCTCAAAGCAATCCTCCCTCTTAACGGCGTGTCTTTTCATTCTCGCCCTCTCCCCTCAGGGCGAAGACGAGTCTTTAGCACCGTCGCGTAACTAATTTATTTCTTCGTTTCTACTAAGCGGGTTTGAACATCTCACGTATATTCGAGTGACAAGAAAGAAAGAAAGAGGGACAAGTGGAGGATGAAGGATTCGAAGAATGTTTAGTGCGAGAGAATGGCTGAGGAGCGCTGAACGCGAGGAACGGCAACGGGCTGCCGGGTGGAGGGGAACGGTGTCGAGAATAGAAGCATTAATAAGCGTAATATATCAGTGAGTCCTTTGTGCAGACCCGCGAGAGATATGCTCTCCGCCGCGCGCGCGGTCTCCTTTCAACGAGCTGCCCGCACTCGTTACATCGAGACTTTGCACTTTAAACATATTATCATTATTATTCTCTCGCGCGTATTCGTAATGTCAAGTATTTTGATACTTTGTGATCAACTGCCGAATATTTTATTTCAATAAAATCTTCGTTTTTTTTTCTCGATGTTGCCTCATGGGGAATTTCATGTGATTCTTCACACAGAACCGTCGATGGTCTTGGCGTGGCTCGAGTTTTGAGCTCAACTAGTTTGGCCTGAAGCCAATTGTAGGAAAAACTAGTTTGGACTGGTGACAGCCCGAGAAAAAAAATTTAAACAAAGACGAGTCGGAGTAAAAAAATGAATGAAAGTCGAGGCAATCCAACGACACACTCCTCTGCATTATTCTCCGACCGCATATACGTGTTTGGCTTGTTCAATGAAGGGAGAAAGTCAGAAAATGAGAGACATGCCAAAGTGAATATGTAACGGCAGCAGCAGCAGCAGAGATGACGGAGAATCCGTGAGGAATGATAATTCGAGAGGCGGATCTTGTGAGCGAGAGATTGGTTGGTGCTCTGGTGTCAAAAGTCGTAAGGAAAGTCGAGAACAATGGAGGAATTCCGCGAGAGTAATTTCCTAGAGTGAAAACATTTTTCGAGCTCATTAACCAGAATTTCAACAAATTGCCCAGAATCTTTTCCACATATTTGCGAGTTCTGTATTAATTTTCAAAATTTATTCGAAAAAGACGGCTTGGGCAACGAGAAAGACGTCGAACGACGACGACACCGACGACGACGTCGTCGACGAGAGAGTGCCCGGCGAGAAGATAAACGGATTACGGCCGCTTTGTGTCAACGGTGATCCGCTTCCCTTGCACCCCGAATTTCAGTTCCCGTGGGTTCTCTCTCATCATGCCCTTGCTCGACCCCCCCTCGCCACTTCTCTTATGCCCCGTTCCTTCTACCCGCGCAATGCGGACCATCATCAATAGGATATTACGCGCTTCACTGCCGGTAACACCGTTCCCGGATGCCCGAGCCTCGTGTCCTCTCTCTCGCCACAGGATGCGTTTCAACTGATAACCAATTTTCATTACTATTCATCACTCGGACGCTATATACACATATATATATATTAATGCAATTTCGAGGGATTTCACGAGTCGTAGAAAAGCCCACGCGCGAATCCCTTCATCTTAATTCCACTGTTTATACTAAATTATCTCGTTTTTAACGCTAGAACCGTAACCTGGGGTCAAAAACGGCCCTCGACGACGTTTACCGCATTTTTTAATAATTTTTACACTCCGAGCAAAATTACCCCAGGCTCGTGTGATCCCACATGGACCCTTGGTTGCCACATCTCTGTTGCGAACTTCAGCGTTGATGGAATTCGTTTCGATGTTAAATTTTGGTCAAAAAACTCCGAGAGTACGAAAACGATATTTGAATCAATGTAAATTAATGATGTAACGAGTCGATTTCTATCGAGCGTCGTGCGCGTATTAGACTTAATAAAAATTTGAATGAAAATGCGCGTGGCTACTGTGGAAATCCCGGCCTTTCATCAAAAATACTTTGATCTGTCTCCCTACGGACCCGAGCCTCATATGAAACTCTCCGGGCTCATATGGCAGTGGATATAGATAACTTTATCGCGAAAAGCTCTCGGGCTTTATTAAAGAATGAGAAGGATTTGAGAGCAGGACGTAATCGCTCAGAAGCTATTTCCCAAAGACTCTCTTAAAGTGAGAGACCCTGTTCGCCGCGGATGATTTCTTTTCGTCGGAGCAGCGCAGAGCCACAACGATTCGAGATCTCGCGCTCTTTGTGGTCGTTGGAACGAGGCTCGCTGTATCATTTAATTATACACCCGCGAGGAGTGAAGAATAAAAACCCTCGCTGACATTTCTATCGAAAAATAATTAATAAGAGAAAATAAATATTTGGGAGACGCGGCGCGGAGGAAAAGTCGTGATTCCTGCTTCGGCCTCGAATGGGCGTGCATGCCCAAAAGATTTTCACGCTGAATAATGCATATGAGCAGAGGGAAAGGGAAAAAAAAAGAAAGAGATCCATTGTTAACGAGACAGTCGATCAGAGGGCCGAGAACTTAATCGATAGTCGAACGGCTGCTGCTGGTGTCCTCAAGGGATTTTCCATTCGGAGAGCTCCGTGCGAGATTGAGAGAGAAGAGGTCCGCATCAGTCGCTGGGATGATGTTTTCAGCTGATCGTGGCTTCTCCGCTCGATTTAGACATTCAAAGAAACGTGAACTCGTCGCTCAGGGCTCTCTGGGAGACCGCGCGGCAGAAAAAAAAAATCCCTCGAGCATCCCAAGACACGCACACACACACGCACACACGCTCATCGACACACAGAGCTTACGTCGATAAAAAAGGAAGGGTTGTGGGGGTGGGAGCGGAGTTGAAAAAGGGGCAACTCGTAAAGCTCACGGTCGCGTCCCTTGTCCGACGTTGGGTTCTCGCTGATTGCTATTGCATCTTTGATGAGCCCGGCCCAGACGCACGAAAGAGCGCGAGGCGAACTCTCGCCGGAACGCGAAGCTCGATGGAAAATGTTGTAACGTCGGGACTGCTGCAGACCAGAGTGAAAACATGTAGGTCCATGGCAAACTATGCGAGAGAGAGATATACGGCTGAGAGAAAGAGAAAAAGACTCTCCGCTGCTGCTATTTCCTCGTGCCCGCCACTGCACCAGCTCGTGGAATGCTGTGCAAAGAGTCAAATGTCGAGATTGATATTTTAACAGACGGATTACGTAAGAAGGGCTTTTGCAAGCAGCCAAAGGGTCCAGCTAGACGACGAGAAACAAAAATCAAACTTTCCAACTTGGAGTCATCTCGAATATATACAAAATTCAAACGATTCATCAAAAAAGTCCATTTCCTCTTTCTCGTAGATCACCAGCTTCAAGTCCCTGACAAATATTGACCTCGATATTTTTTACATTATGTTTCAGAAAACGTCTCTCAGTTGCTTCGCTGCTCATCATCTCGAGTGAGTAATACTTTATTTTTCAATTATTTTATATATTCTAAGAAAACTAAATTTAGTTCGAAACCCTCTTCGCGTTACGCCGATTGTCGCGCGAGAAAGCAGAGCTCCTTGTTAAACAGCAAAGAGCAAGGGAGCAGCACACAAGGGGCGATAACAATCATTGTCTGCAACCCCAAAGTCCCGTAACGTGTCGAGTAGACATTGGGCTACAGCATAGTCGATTTTCCAAAACGCCCCAAGTGCCCCGGATTAGCGTTTTCCTTTCTTTCGATTGCGACGTCGTTGCAATTGAATTCCGAAAGATTTTAGCCACGAACCTTGACTTTCCTGCGAGGGAAGAAAAATCTGGTGGACGACGTTTCGCTCTGGGTCAAAATGACCCAACCTGGCGATGGAATTGGGTGAAATGGAGCCGATTAGTTTTAGCAACTGCATAGTTATCAGTGACCAAGTTTCGCGCACGTGTCACTTATCTCGTTACCGGAGGGTTCGCAGAGATCCTGTCAAAGATCCTCGTACACGCACTCGTCAAAGTTTACCAAACGCGATCGTCCATTCTATTAATCGATTCTGCAGCAACAATTCCATTTCTCTTTTCCCTGATTTTCTACTTTTTCCTCGTCGCAATCGTCGCTCCTCGCACACATTCAGAAAAATCTTTGATTATTTATAATTTACGCTCAATAAATTCACCGCAGAGGCTACTCGAAAGTAATATTTATTTATAATACTTTTATATAATACACTCTCATCGTCGAGAGATGAATTCCAGATGGAAGGTGTAAGATCATTAGCTAGGATCCATCATCCTCGCGGCATGATACTCTTTTACTGATCTCCAATGACCGATTCGCTGCTCCTCAGTGGTTCTCATTCGATTTATTTATTTTTTCAACATTTTTGTAATAAAATGGATTTTTATTTAACAATGACGAGTCGTCGCGAATAATCATTTTAAAAATCCAGTGACGATCGTAATTCTGCTACGTAGTTTGGAAAATATTTATTTCCAAACTGCACGTGGGACGTGTTTCGTAAGAATTTATGGGGAATTTTGTTGAGGCTACTTTGCAGGCTCGTAACTCATCGTGAATTTGATATTTTTTGAGACATTTTTTTTTGAAATAGTCGTACGATTCCCGACTAAGCAAATGAGCCGAGAATCAATGCCAGGAAATAATCATGTTCGCTGTAAATGGACTTTGAAGAAAAAAACGTGGAACTTGAATTTCGTACCAAAGTGGATTTCAGCTCGCGGGTCAAATTTACCCCAAGTACGTTTCGTCGCATCGTCAAGTTGTTGCTGTTCTTGTGTCGCAATGAAGGACCATGACTCGATTGGCTTTAATGATTGAGAACCTTCGCGAGCAGCGAAGGAAATATCGTCGCGGCGGCACAATCAGAAACACATTACGAAGTTGGTGCGGCCAGTGCGGGATGATATTACGTCCCGCTGGGTTCGGAAATGTGCTCTGCTTTACCAACGTCCATTTCTGACCTCGATGAAGCTTCCACTCTTCCACTAGACGCTTCGCTCCCTCATCGAACGATTCGTTACGAGGAAATATTCCTCTCGGCGTTATTTGTAATCTTGCGTGAATTAAAAAAAAAAAAAATTAATATCGAGCGGATGAGAAACATGAAAAATTATTGGCGCATGGAACGTCGCGCGGAAAAATACTCGAAAGAATTTCTTTTCATCAACATAAGAACCAAAGACAAACGACAATTTTAAAAATTGCACCAACATGGTCCATGGTGTCCATGGATCCTGCTAATAAATTCTGGCAATTCAAAGGTTTGAATTTTTCTGCAATTCGATAGAATTCGATAGTCGAGAGAATTAATTTTCATTAAAATAAAAACCAGAGGGAAACGACAATCTTAAAAATTGCACCACCATGTCCATGGTGTCCATGGATCCTGGAAATAAATTCTGGCATCTTGAGCCATTGAATGTTTCGGGGATTGGATAGAATTTCTTTTAATCAAAATAAAAACCATGGGAATCGAAAATCTAAAAAATTACGCCATCATGGTTGTCCATGGTGTCCATGGATCCTGGAAATAAATTCTGGCAACTTGAGGAATTGAATTTTTCAGCGATTAAAACAAAATGACAAGAAAATTAGAGTTGGCAAAGTGGATTGCGAGGGGAAAATCTTTGGACTCACATATTTTAAGGGAAAACTCGAGAAGCTTCTTGAAACTCGGAAAAAAAGTGCTATTGTCGATACCGTAACAAATAGGGCGAGCTAGAAAGGAAAATGATAAGAAAGAGCGAGGCAAAATCTTGAACAACATTTTCGACGAGGCATCACATGGAATATTATGCATTGGGAAAACGCGTTCATCGTTCTTCACGATCCATCAGGGTTATTACTATTTCTTTTTAGTCTCCTTAATACTCCGGTAAAAGATTAGTATCCATAGCCCTGGAGGCTGGTGAAAAGGTTTAAAAAATAATAAATAAAGAAGCAGCAGCAGTGCATCCAGGACACGATGGATGCACACACACACACACAGACACACGTGTCTCCGAGTACGTTTTCAAATATTCCAAAGCAATGACAAAGCGTGCGTGCGTGTGTGTGTGTGAAAGAAAAGACAACCGGTACGAGAGATGACGGAGACGAGCGTCGCGGTAAGATATGGTCCCGGAATAAAAGAGAGAAGCGAGCTCCATCGCTGGTCAAAAAATCATCAAAAGCCCCACGAGAAATATTAATAATCGTCATGATAACACATTAAATACCTATAATCCGAAACAAAGTGAAATAGCCTCAAGAGTGATGTGCGACTACGAAATGTCAGAGGAGAAAGAATTAAACGCGAGGCGTTCCCATGCCCAGGGCACTAAATCGAGCCTAAACCGAAATTCATTAAAATTCAATCAATCGCCAATTATGAGGGTGTCTCAGCAGTTGGTTTAGAAGTGATGAGGGAACTCGGAGGATTCATTTTCTTTTAGTTTCCTTGAAAAATTAAAAATAAATAGTGAAAATTTGAATTTTTATGAGAATGGCCCATATATCGAAGATTTTACGATGCTCGGGTTATACTCATTGCTGGTTCATCAGTGTGCGGTTCCTCAAGGTGAATTCCACATTGCTCAATGCTCGTTCCTTTTCACACACAACTCTTTCGTCGCTCTGGTCTCTCCATCATGCTTCTCTCTCTCTCTCTCTCTCTCTCTCTCTCTCCTTTCCCTGCAGCTCCGTATCCACTCGAGCGTTTTATGCTCCAGCCATTCAGGGGCCCACTCCTTCTCTCGTCACTCGCTCGTAATTAATCATTCTCCCCTCTTTCCTCCTCCCACCCTCGCTCGAAATCTCTCTCTCTGTCTCTCTCTCTTTCTTTTCTCGCTCCTTCACCATCATCCGCGCACCTTTTTCTTCTCTTTCTTCATCTTTCGCTTCTCCGCGGATATATTCTCGGCTCTGCTGCTGCTGCTGCTGCTGCTGCTTGCTGCTGCTGTACCACCTTCGTTTCATCCAACCTCCGAGAGAGCGGACACGAGAGACGAAGTACGCGCTGTGTCGAGAGAAGGAGGAGGAGGATGAGAAGCAGCATGGCCGCGCGAGCCCGAGCAGACCCACGATCTGCTCTGCTGTAGCTCTATGTGTCCCTCAAGATCCTCTAAACATACGTATATGCCCGCGATAACACTACCGCGACTCGGGGTTATCCGGGTCATCTAAGAAAATGCCGTTTACTCCGAGGATTAAAAGGAGGAAAAAAGAAAAATTGTATTTTATTAAAAAAAGAAACTTGTTGATCGATAATCGTTCTCGAATCTGCTATCGATTCTTTTTTTTTTCAATTTTTGTCATTCGAACAGTTATGAATGATGATGCGACGGAATTTTTAGCTGCGACCCTAATTACCCCGATCGCTAGGCATATGGCGCGTCCGCAATGGGGCAGAGCGTGTATGCGCTACTCATCGCGATGCGTAAGCACGTACACGCGTATCCGCGCGCGAGCAGAGTCGGTAAGCGAGCAGCCCGGCCCAACTGCGACAGGAAGAGCCCAGAGAGACTCGAACATACACGCGCGCACACACTCTTCAGGGACTCTTTGTCCAATGGACGCGTTACATACACTCCCCCGCAACGTCGTTCTCGCTGGGAGTGCGATGGCCGCTCCTCGCGAGATGTTGCCAATCCCACACGCGCGCGGCGGTATCCAAAAGCGACCGAAGAAAAACACGTTGGCGTGGACGTTTGTTTTGTCGATAAATTTTCAAGCGTTCGCACAATTTTCATGAAAATTTGCAACATTCTCGATGAATTTCGATGGAAACTAAAGTTTTTATTTTTCCGTTTTGCTCGAAATAACTCAAGGAATAATCAACGCGAACGATATTTTCCTTTCGCGCTTAAAGTTTTTGCTGAAATGGAAAATTCTTGGCGAAATATATTCGGCATCTTATCCGAGGATAGCCCCGAGGAGATTTCTCTCTCCGCGCGACGAATATACTAGCACAAGTTTTTTTCCACCATCTTTTCTTCCGCTTTTTTCTTCATTTTAAAAAATTCTCTACTTATTCTCATTTCACCTTATACTCGAGGATGTTGTTTTTTTTCGCTCAACTCCGCTCTTCTTTCCTTTTTAATTTGCAAAACCTACTCTGCCGCGTGCGCTCTCCCTCGCTTCTACCTCCGCGGCCGCGGCTACGTATATATATGTATATACGCATGTTCTGCCGTAATCACGGTCACGGCGCAGCAGTATTCCCGTCCAAACGTTTTAATGAATCCGTCAACGACGTCGCGAGCAGAACGAACGCGAGAGAGCAACGCTGCGAGACGTTTTCAACGTGTGCGTTTTTTTCTTCTTTTTTTTACCTGCAATAGATATTATATAGCACACGATACAACTGTGAGAGGACAATCTTGCAACCCTCGGGCGATAAGAAGTCGTCAACACACCCCCGTGCCTTTAACACGCTCGCGCAGAGGGAGGAAGGGAGGGAGGGAGGGA
>JBAJMU010000011.1:2941767-2956116 GCA_037952995.1 Hyposoter didymator
GAGAGAAAGCGCGCGAGCGCGATGGAAAGCTTCGGGCTGAAAAGAATGAAATCTTGCCATTGCGGAAGTCGTACGCGCGCACGATCTTTTATTTTTCACTATGAAAATATTTGCCGTTTCAATTTATCTCGTTGAAAAAAAAAAACAACGCGGCGACGCAATTGTTTTTGTATGAGAAAAGTTTTGGTGCGACGTAGCGATCGTCGAGACTTGCATGTTGGTCAACGCGCGGCGATGAGAGACAGGAAATCGTCGTGCCTCGGATTCTTTCATCGCGCGAGAGAGCTATGATCTGCTCTTGTTTCTAATTGTATTTGTAGAACGCGTGGTGATGCTGCGAAGGTTGCCTCTGGAGCAAAGGGGCAAAGAGCAAAATTGTGGGATGAGATGGACTGGAAAAAAGAAACAGAGAGAGAGAGAGAGAGAGAGAGAGAGAGGGAAGCGTGCAGAGGGTCATGAGATGATGGTCGATCGCGCAGGCTCCATTGAAAGTTCCCAGGAGCCAACAAAGGGCAAGCAACGAGCTTATCAAATTATCCAATTCATTTGGATTGGCGAGCTGCCTAGCGGCCGAACCCGAACGAGCGAATAAGTGCTCTCTCACTCGCCCGGTTACCAAGAGCGGCACACCACTCGAGAAAATCTCGAGTTGCCCAGAGAGTTATATGTATACCAACGCGAGAGCGCAATTGCGATCAGCTCATGAGACGACGCCTGGTCGACCATCACATTTGTGCACATTTCTTACTACCAACCGGCAGACCAGAGCACGCCACCAGAAGTAAATTTCATACAAACCCCATTGGCGTATATACGAGCAGCAGGATGAAGAGAAAAAAAATGATAATAATTGAGAGTCGAAGTATAAGTTTGAGAGGGGGAGAAAAACGAGTGAAAAAACGGAAGAAGAGTCGAGGGGTTAGCATCCGGAAGATGAATATACTATACAAACAGTTTCTCTGCTCTCATTCCTTTTTTATCTTTTTTTATCTCTTTCTGCCGACACTCTCTTCCAACCCCAAAAGCTCGTGGTAGGATTTTTTCGCTCGCAGCATCCGAGCCCGTGAAAAATCAGTGCGGTTCATTAAATCCGAGAGAATGCCAGAGACTGCCACAGGGGGGTCTCGTCTCTCTTTCGTGCTGCGCGGTGTACGCCCGTGGCACCCCCTTTTTCGCGTGCTGCAACAGCAACAGCAACAGCAGCAGCAGCAGTCGTTTATGGTAAATATTTATGAATGCGGAAAAGCGTGAACCCGCGTGAGAGTGAATGTATACAAAAGAGAGATGGAGAGAGTCTATTGGAACTAAATGTGGAAATGAGAAAAAGTTTACGAGAGAGATAAATTTATACACAAGACTAAAAAGCGAATTCCCGATCGTTGTAGTCTTTTGAAAATTAATTCGCAGCTTTTCATTTGATACTTGAGAGATAAATATTCATCGGAGATTGCGAAGATTTCATGGAAAAGACGAAAAAAACAATTGCAAACATCTACGAGAGGGACTTTGAATCGTTTGAATTTGAAATAAAAGGGAAAAATGGTGCGCGGCTGGCACACTCGCGCAAAGTGTTAATCGACATTCGGAGCACACACGCCGAGAGTGTATACGAATCGAATCCCGAGTGTATATATAGCGCCGAGGGAGAAGGGCGAAAGAGAAAATCATAGAGATTCGGGGGTGGCTTGACACGTAGAGAGAGAGAGAGAAGGGCGACGTCGACGCCGGCGGTTGGTTGGTCTCGTAACCAGCTCGTGAAATTCAATTACCGAGTCTACCCGCGAGTAAGAGAGGCGGAGGGTGAAGAGGGAAAGGGTCTGCAAGACGAAGCCCGTGCGGAGAGAGAAAGAGAAGGAGCGAGAGAATCTCGGGGTGGTTTGACTCGAAGGGTAGTCTGAAGGTATTTTGAGTGACAGCCACGAGAAAGTGGGTGGGTTTATGGGAAAAGGGACAGAATCAATCTGCTCCCTTCTCGCCTTTGCCTCTCGTGCATGTTCCCAACGTCCCTCCAAACTGATTCTTCAAAACCTGACGCGCGCGCGAGACGAACTTGCTTCCTCTATAAATGGGTGGAGGCTGTGTTTCGAGCAAATGTTCTCGGGGGTCTGTATGACCCGAGCAGCACATTTATTCCTCCGAATAGCCGAAAGAGTGCAACTGCAAAAGCCAGCAGTGTGGCTTTTTCCGGATCCAGCGACTCTGCGAGGTGTCTGCTGCTGCGAACAGACGGATAAATGATAAAAATAAAATGGCTGCATCGATTCATCCAAGCGCGGTCTTGTGAAGCGGGCGCGCGTTATCGCTATACACGTTCTGCTCGAGTATTTCGATGTCGTTTCACACGTTGCAGCAGCGAGCGAGGAGTGGCAGTGACGCAGGGTGAGAAAGAGAGAGAGAGAGGCTCCCTGTCAAGATGGTGGGTGGTCAGTGCGATAGATAGACCGGAAGGGCCGTCCGAGACTTTACCGGAAGTCCGGCCTCGAGCATTGTCATCGTTATCACGTTTTCCCCGAGACACACCGATCCTTCTGTCGTTATACACGCTTCCACCTCCTCCAGTCGAAATTTAGGGCACACGGAGCTTTTTCGCGATAACGACACAGCCGCGCGAGCGCGAGCCTCGTCGAATATTATTTAACAACTGCTCGTGTGAAGAAACTTTGATTTAGTGTGCAACGGAACACACCACATAGAATTTAGCTATTTAATTGAACTCACGATTAACTTTACAAGGAAACGGCCTGTTTATTGAGTGTTGGAATGGATCAAGATTCCTGATTGATTGATTACATCTCTGGCAAGATCACTCGCAGCCGCGATCTCAATAAATTGATATACACGTTAATATCCACACGTACCAAGAGCAGAGAGAAAGAGAGAGAGAGAGAGAGAGGGAGGGTGAGAGGGGGACGATGTAATATGTACCTTGATCGCCGGTCAGTCTCTGCAGTGGCAGTGGAGGAGGTGAACGGAGGATGCAGAGACGAGACCGTGTAGCTCCGCGTTCATTAGCCTTCTATTCAGTTCAACGGTCCAATCGCGGGAGGGTGGCACGCCGACACGCTGATCCTCACTATCTATCCATCCATCCATCTCTCTCTCTCTCTCTCTCTCTCTCTCTCTCTCTCTCCCTCTTACTGGCCTCCTCTGGTCCATGCAGCTCCTGCTTTTGCTCGGGATACTGCTGGCTTCTCCTGGAATGCCCGACATGTTACTCTATCCTCGTACGTAATTACGCTTTGCCTTCCCAGACGCCGCGTAAACCACTCGCCTCCTCTGCTCTCTCAACCCCCGCAGTCATCCGCTCGTACATTCTCCTATCTATGCTCTCTGGGTGATGATGTGCGAAATGTCCCGACGATACACACCGCACACCATTCGTAAATTAACTCTGCGCCCCGTCACTTACGCAAAACCAAATAATTTTTTTCCACCTGTCAACGTTCTTCAAGTTTCTTATATTTTTTACCAATCATTTGCTTCTGTCAGGTTTTTGTGAAAACTTGGGAATTTACCGGTTTCAAGGATGTTGTGTATACAAAGAAAAACTCTCGGAAAAACTTGTAAATGTTAATTGTTCAATAAATAGCTTCTCAATCGTCGCGAAATTTGTACACGACCTCCTGAATACTGCATGTAGAAACATACTAAATTTTAAGAACTCCATCGTCATTACTTCAACCCCCTTAAGGGTTGAAATAAAAAAATGATGAGAAAATTCCGAAAATTTAGTACGTTTTTGTATGAAGTATTGAAGAGGTCGACGTGTATAAAAATTTCACAATGGCCGGAAAGCTCGTCATTAAAAAATTAACATTTTGTTGAGAACAATTTTTTAAAAAAATACAAAAAAATATTTATCAATTAACTTGGTTTTGGTTTCATAGTTTCCAGTGTATTAAAAAATTGAGAGATCAAAAATGAAAAAGTTGTACGTTTCCATTAGACTACATTTGGTCACATTTAATTTATTGATGTTTATTGTTCAATAATGAATGGTCGTCGAATTTCAACACGATTTCTTAAACACTTTGTACAAAAATATACCAAATTTTCCGAATTTTCTTATCATTTGCGATTTGGGACTCGACGTCCTTAATACGAGTGAGTTATAGTTATGAACTTGAGGATGAAAATGTATCGTAGCTCGTATGAAAAAGTCTTGGTACTCATGGAATATAATGAAGTGATATAAAAATTGGAACAAAGGTCAGTTTGGACCCTTGGCTATAAATCGTGTGCCAGTGTACTACTCGGAATACTATATACATTGTATTTTCCGATGGTAGCCCACCCTCGCTTTCCATTCATCTCCACTGGATCGAGCCAAAGTTTCCAACGTTCCTCGAATATCGTACACACATTTTTCGGTGGCGCGTTAAAAGATTTTTTTCCTTCGCCCCGAGAAGGACGGAAAGCCTCGGTTACAGGATGCCCCGAAATGCGGCAAAAGCAAGAGAAGAATGAAGAGAGGGAGCAGAGAGAGAGAGAGAGAGCTAGAGAGAGGGCGAAATGCACCAGCAGGTAAAATGACACCCCTGCGGCGAATTTAGCGTCCAACTACTGGCAGAGGCCCCCGGAAATCTCTACTTACTTGCACACGGCTCAATGGCTTCTCGGGTCTTCATAGACTCTCCTTTTCACCTCTCCCCGTAACCCCCGTCCGTCGTTATTCTTCCTTTTTTTTTTTTTTTTTTTNTTTTTTTTTTATTCCGTCGAGTTCGATGTTTGGCTCTGGTACCTTCCAACTTTTTTCCCTCGATCGCTCTTTCTCTCTCTCTCGCTCCCTCGCTTCGCTCTCGTTCTTATTAAGGGCGTACAACCCCCGCCGGGTTTTCGCGGTAAATCGTTTCGACAGATCGGATCTTTGACCGTTCACAAACTCTTGAGGTTCGTGTATACGGAACGTTCGTATATACACACATAGCAATCCAGTCTAAATCCGATAAAAAGCAAAAGGGCGTAATTGGGATGATTGAGCAGGTTACACTTGACAAGATCTACGCCCTCTTGCGACCAAAGGAATATCGTCACACGATATACACGAATATATAGGCCACTTGTGGGTGAACCGAATTCTCGGTATACGAGCAGCAGCAGTACTTGATCCTTTTTTGGGCTACAGATTTATCTGGAGTTCTCCGTCGCTCCACTCAGCCTCTTCCTCTCAATTTTCCTGTGAGAAACCGCCTCTATGTGCTGAGATCTTGGTTGCTTCGATTTCTCATGCCCCGCGCGTAACCGCGAGCGAACATTTCGTTCGCCTCTCTCTTTTTTGATACAGACACATCAGGATCGAATTTTTTACAAAAGTTGCTTATTTTTCGTGCGCGGTGGTTAGAAACAAAAAAAAACGCAAAGAATTTCATTCGGAGAATATTTCGAGAGCCTTCTCCGACATTTTGGATGTTGATCATATCTCACTGTCCAAGAATCTTCTCAGGTCCATCGCTCTACACCGCGGCAAAGCACAAATTCTCTCCTCGGAGGTCTCGTCGCGGACCTTTAGCTACAGCAACAGCAGCAGCAGGATTTTGGACCACGAGAGACTCTAGTTTATTAATAGCTTGCCCTCCTCCTCTCTTGCTCTTGCCTCGTAACCCCCTCTCCGTATAATTGGTCCATTTCACGTAATTAATGGGTCGTTAATAAGAGCTGACAGTGAAGCTCGAGGATGGATGGGATATGTGCTCTGTGTGTATAGGACGCAGAGCGTCGGCGCGTCCTGCACGCAGGTGTGATTCCTTTGCTTCGTTCGTTTCACCTCGAAAAATCTCTTTTCTCACCTGTGTGTGCGCCATAGAGAGCGAGCATCTAGGCACGATCGTTTTTCATCGCGAGTCTGTACTCTCGTGGATAGGAGAATGTTTCTTTTTGTTTGTCTGTTCTCGCGCGGGATAAGACACTCTCTTTCTCACCATGGGCAACGAGGTCGAGCCTCCTCCAAAGAAATAAAAGCCACTCTGGCCCGTCGTATCGTTTCTCGAGTGTTCGCCAACGTCTTGGGAGCTAGTGAACGCAAACTTCTCTCTGCGTCGAGCATCCAAATGTCGAAGAGACTAATATCAGTAAGAACACGTACTCAGCAAATTGTATTTGCGATTCGTTTGAGCGAAAAGAACGATTCCGATGAGAGGGTTTTTGGTCGATCACCGGAAACGCGAAAGATCGCGCGTCGAAAGGCGCGCGCGGCGGCTTAATTTATTCTCGATGCTTCAATCACAATTGCCAGCAGCTCGTTCCGCCGCGCGCCCGGAGATTCTCACTTTCGCTCTCACACCCAACAGCCAGTGTTCGCCGCTCTTCTCTCTTCTATATACTTCTCCACCGCCGCGTCTATTTTACGATTCAACCTGTTTATCTTGATTCGCCCGTCTCTCCTCACGGAATCCTGCTGTGGTGCGTTTCCCTCGTATATATACACGTTTATATTATATATTCAACGTACACACTGGTATGCCGGAGTTGGTGCATGCATTGACGATCTCTTCAACCTGTTGCGTTTGTTGTCGCACTCCTCAGACCGAGCCGATTTGCACGCTGAATGCATCAAAACGGCCAATTGAAGTCGACAGTATTTGTGTGCATGCCCTGCTCTATAGCAAAACGTCGAGGTGTGTATTCCTGACTGCGTGCATGTGTGTGCGAGCATTCGGAGCACCAAAGTGTATAACCCTGACCCCTGGGTATGTTTTGAAAAAAAGAGAATAACAAAAAACGAGGAGAAAAGCCACGAGATCCTTTGATCGCAAATTCTATTGGGCCACCATAGAAATATTGTGTGTAGAAAGTGAGAAAGGAAGAATGGATAAATAAGTGAGAAAAGCCACTGCGGGGCGAGGGTAAGTCGAGGACTTATTAGATAGAAATCTCCACCCTGGAAGCAACTAACACGAGGGAGTAACAAAGCGTAATAACGATCGAGTCGTCAAATTCAATATCGTCGAATGAAAAGAAAAAAAAAGCTTCCTTTTCAGCCGCTCTCTCTGTTTACGATCTTGATGAGAAATCAAAATGCTAACGTTATCGTTTCATTCGCGGACAATTTGGCGATGAGGATTCTTTGGAAAATGGGGAGAAAGGGAGTTTGTTTTTTTCCTTGGCCAGTGTCTCTTTCCTCTCGCGTTTTGGGACGCCGGGAAAATCAATGAATAAATGAAGCGAGCGATTTTTATTTTTCCACAAAATAACTTGGCGGGGTTGGAAGTTTGAGAAATCCGAGGCTGGCTGCTGCTCCTCCCCGTGCAAAGACCAATCGGATTTTTGTACGTCGATCAAATCCTCGCACAGTGTGCAAAGACGTCAATCCGATTTTCTGGAAATTTCTTTTTCGTCGAGCCCCTTTCGCAAATATGAAAATAAATCAGAGGAAAAAATGTTGGGCGAACATCGAGTCGTGTGCATGACAGACATTACGCGCGTGTTCGATCGAGTCTTTTGCTTCTCCTCCCCGTGTACCGAGTGAATTATGAGACGGTGAAAGTTTGCGCGAGCCAAAAGTATTTGAGAAAGTTTTCACTCTCGGTAAACGGCTCGTCGACATCGAGAAGGGAAAAGATATTGGCGAACGTTATTTTTTCTTCTCGCTCAATGAATTTTCGATTCTGCGTGCGCGTGTTTCGTAAAAAACACGAGCAGCCTCTTCCTTTCGATCGCATGAGAAAAGCAAAAATGCCTGGCTGCTGTGTACGCGCGTTTGAGAAGAACAGCTCTAGCGCTGCTGAGGGATGCGAGGAACGAGCCAACGCGGCGCGCGGCGAGGGGAGAGAAACCCGGAGAACTCACGGCGCGACGCTGTCTGGCAGAACCAAACTCGAGCGGGCCCCTTCAGGTACGCAAAAAAGGGGAAGGGGAACCGACCAGGATCACCACCAGGTGTTACGGACCCGACCAAACTTCCACATCAACAACCGCGCGCGCGCGCGCTCACGTACATACAGATTTACACACAGACCCCCAAAAGAGAAGCTTACAACGTTTGAGCCTCGATATATAAATGACCCTCGTGCACTGCTTCCAGGAACAAGAACCACCGGACAATTTACGACACCAAATTAATCGTTGTACTACGTTCTTCTGCATTATTGCCTGGAAAAACTCAAAACACTACTTTTCGCGAATTTTTTCTCAACCAAGTCTTCTCACGACGGATTATCCAAATCGGATCATCATTCATTCGACACTGAGATGATTCCACCCCCCAAACTCAATTGTCACTTGCTTACAAGGATCGAGCATTAAAGACTCGAAATTTTAATGAGATCAATGAGCCAACCTTTCATCGATGATTAACTTCATTTCAAAGGAAATCTCATTGTCACGGCTTATCTTGTTTGAGGTAAATCCAACAGCATGTGGGCGAATTATTCGCTCATACGTTATGGGCATATGAAGCAGATATTCCGTGGAGTTTATAAAAAGCCGAGCAATTACTCGGAATAATTACAAAAGTAAAAAAAAACGAAGTTTGTCGTAAAAAATGAAGGACGTTGTATGAAAAATTTTCTGTCGATAGAATTCCTTTAAATTTTGCCGCACACAAAGCGAATGGTCTAAATAGCTCGACGACGTTTCGCCATGTACAAATCGAGATATTTATTTATAAAAATAACAATTTTCAGCAGTTTCTCGTAAGAGCTCGTGTTAAAAGTTGCCATTTTCAACATTTAATATTTCGATTTCTAAATGGTGAAGCCTCTCAAAACTTTGCATACACTTTTATGTAACATCCAAGAAGCTTTGTTCAGTTTTTCGAAAAAATCGGTCGTGAAATTTTGTCGAAATTTTGTTTATTAAATAACAAATACCTGATTATCTGGAAAAATCTTGAATTTAGAGTCTCTTGTTTTTTAGTAAATTTGCAACAACTTTTTTTAATGAACTTGAGCTCGCGAACTATTTTGCATGTAAGAAAAAATGAAAAGAAAAATGTAGATAAAAAAAAAACAACTCTTTCGCAAGGACATCGCGCTGGATTGACCAGCACATCAGACACGAGGTTTGGTCCCTCGCGAAATATGAAAAGGAAGCACGTCGGGTCTGGGTCATGAGGGAAAAGACTAATGAGCAGACACCAATAAACCCACAAACGTTGGAATGTATTTCCACTAATTAGGGTCGCCTCAGAAAATTGTTAAACCGTATGTCAATATTGAAATAGTTAGTCGTCTCGATAACTCGAGACGGTGGACGAGCGCGATGGGAGATGAATGCAAAGTCACGAGAGCTAGAGCTCAAAGATCCAGTGTAAACGAAGAGGCGAGAAAAAAAAGCGAGAATAGTTAAACTGGTGGTGTCAGTGATCGACCTTGGGATGGCAAACATGTACACAGAGTATGAAACTGGGATGGAAACACCTGCGAATCTATACCTGAGTAGAAGGTGATTTTTGGTGTAAGGGGACACACAGAGAGCGAGAGGGACTGCTGTGAAAAACTTGGCCACGATGATTTATGTCTTCGGCAGGTGGATAGGAGGGCCAGTGGTTTTCCAAATTTCACCGGGGCCTTTTTCATTCTTGAAGGATTTTGCGATTCGCTAGGCCTCCCGCTCTCCTCGCTACTTTAGACTCTCGGGTAAACTTTGGATATATATCCAAAGACCAACTTACCGGAGAACCTAGCAAATATTCTCGGCTGGCTATACCCACACACACACGCACTGAAAATACAAGTTGGAATATTCGCTGGATATATTTTCAGTGCCAGAACTTCTTATTCGTCTTATTTCCTCTCGCGTTTTTCACTCGTGGCCACGGGCCAAGCTTAATAGGCTTTCCTCCCCCTCCCCCCGCACTCTCTCTTGCTCTCTCTGCTTTTTTCCGTTGGAAAAATCTCGTTATACACTTAACCGTATGCGCTGCATCGTGAAATAAGGAAAAAGTCTACTGCTGGCGCAACGCGCAGCGACGACGTTGAGCCTTGTTGATTTTTGGACCTAGACCAGCTTCTCAGCTAATACGGTTTACCGCGTGCGAGAAAGACAGAGAATACACGCCATAGAGGGTTTTAGGAGACTCGCTTTATCCCGAAGCTTGCAGAGCCTCGAGCTCTCTAGCGTTTTTTCATCTCGTTCTATAACAGCTCTCGTTGCTGGAATAATATTGTAGCCTCTGAGAGAGATCGAGAAATAAGATGCTTGTTAATCTCTCGCCTGTCAATAATTATTAACCGCTTGTTATAAAAGCGATCTCGTTGTATCTTTGTCCCTGGCATGCCCCTTTGTGTTATTTTAGTACAAAAGAATTTCTATACCATTTTGGATTTTTTTCGAAGAAATCTCACCATCTTTCGCCGCGATTCCATTTTTTTATTGTATTTTCTTCGAGCTTGAGATTTTTGGTCAACTCGAAGCTTCTCGTTCTCGGTTTTGAGCAATTTGTCCAACACCAACCAACGCAGTAACGATTCCATTGACTTTGTCAACCCACAAACGCCATTTACTTGTTTTTTCGAGCCATAAATTTTTAACGGGAATTACTAGTTTTGACTGCGCGCTGCGGGACAGCGTTTGCAGCCCCAAGATTCAAACACCGATCTCGTTATCACGTCGCGCCCTAATTATTCGGGTCAGCTTGTCCTTGAACCCCCTGCTGAAGCTTCGGACCGGAGCGACGAGTTTTTTTGTCTTCTCTTTTTTTTTTCTCATGCCGAACCGATGAGATGAGAAAGGAGAGAAAAAAGCGGAAAGGTCTCAGGAGCCTCGTGGGAACAGCGCGAGGGAGAATGGAGAAGTGTCCTGCTCCTGCGGGAGTTAATGAGCCTAATCCTCCGCGCGGTGCTTCCGAGCCAGTCCGGTGAGATTAGGCGATGCAGATTCTCCTCCAGATTCACAATAAGCAGCATGGCGACGAGGACGCGCCGCCGCCGCCAACGGTACAACACCTGTGCGCGTCTTCCTCGACGGCGCGTCGCGTCCATGCACCGCTGCGCCGGTCTGCACGTCCTCTGGGAATAATTGGAATATCTCTCGGGAGAGCGGATTCCGCCGGAGGTTGTGGCGCACGCACTTGGAGCGATCTTTTCATCATCGGCGCGGGGCAAACAAAGGATCGATGCTAACGAGCGTCGAGCGAGGCGCGAGAACTCGTTTGTCACTCATGCTGCGAAAATACGTTGAGAATCGCGAGCGCGAGAATCGCTTAAGCAACCAATTTGGCGACTGGCACGAAGTT
Organism: Hyposoter didymator; assembly: GCA_037952995.1. NCBI lineage: Eukaryota > Metazoa > Arthropoda > Insecta > Hymenoptera > Ichneumonidae > Hyposoter > Hyposoter didymator. The sequence continues at coordinate 2,952,941 of JBAJMU010000011.1, forward strand.
CAATGTCGGACTTCCGGTTTCTGGACAAATTTCGAAAATCTCAGTTGGAAATTCAAACGCGATTACCTTTCGACGCACTATATATCGAAACATCGCGGCTTTTGGGTGCAGCGGCAGATACTCATCGAAATATTTGACGAATTCATTATTTCCTCGTTTCGGAACAGATCGCAGGGGAATGATATCTCGGCTGGAGTCTGCTCCGGAGTGAGATGTCCTCTCGAGATGCATGTGCACCTTCATCATCGCGCGGAGAACCGAGAGAGCAGGCACCGCCCGCGGTCGGTGTAAAGCGTGTCATGAATGAAATTCCACGGGTCTCCTGGTCGAGAGGAGAGAACGCGCGGCGGCGCTCGGTATTCATTCAGCTTATTTCTCGGCATCGAGTGAGAAAGAACCAGAAGGCAAAGAAAAGAGCGCGGGCGGCGCGCGCGAGCGCGCTTTCATATATACCCACGAGGATACGAGATCGTCGATAAACTCGAGCTATTTATATTCGCGCCACCCACTTCCCTTCTCGTTCCTTGTGCTCTCGGTGGCTCTTGCCACTTTACCCATTATTTTCCTATACGGTGTTTTTTTTTTTTTTTTTTTTTTTTTTTTTTTTTTTCATTTTTTTTTCATCAATTTTTCTCTCTCGTGCACTCGGTCCTCGCGCGCGTTTCCCTCTTTTTCTCTATATTCCACTTCTCGCAGAAGCCTCGACCCCCGTCCGCGCGGATGCATTTTAGTTCTCAACATCCACCAAGATCGCTCGAGCTCATTTTTCCTCGAAAAATACCTGCGACCGGGTGTCCATGGTTCGGTACCCCGCAGGGATTCTATTCGTCGCGTTCCACGCTCTGTCTCCCATCCCGCGCGCGAGCGGTCCCGCTTCGTTTTTCCAGGTGAAGCAAAAAAGAAACTTTACACGCCGCACACATTGAAAAGAACGAGAGGAAGCAGTGGACTGCTCTGCACAGCGGACAAATATATGGAGTGAAAATGAGAGAGAGAGAGACGCGCCGCGCGCGGACTCGTGTCGGTCCAGATCTTGGAAAAAACGTCAGGAGGTGAAAAAAAATGCTGCTGTGAGAAAAAGAGAGAATTTCGTTTTCTTCCGCAGCCTCCTTCTCTGATTACCGTGAGATTTTTTTTCTTCCTCGACATTAGATGCAAAGATAAACTCTCGCGCTGGAAAAACTCATGCCAATTTCGCAGTAAACATCATCAATTATTTCTGTGTCCTGCGCGAGCGATCGCAGGATTTTTCTCTTCCTCTTGTTAAGATTTTCAGTCGCAATGACGCGATTCTACGGTCAAGTCGTCCAAAGTTTCTGATTAAACGCATAAAAAGTCCTGCGACTTTAATTTTGTTGTGTGTGCGTGTTTTTTTGGAGAATTCGCAGGTCAAAACTGGTAGCGAGTCCTTAAAGTATACCTGCGAGTCTCTACCTCGCTATTTGTCACTTTAATCGTGCGTATAGAGAAGCCCATAATATTTCACCGCGAAGAAAAATACCGGTAGCGTCGAGCCGCGTGGAAAAGAGTGTCGCTTGACAATGCGGCCGCGGGTGGGACGCGCGTTGTGCCAGATCCTGTTGAATATATGGTCAGGATCCTCGTAGCCACGTTATTGCCGATTCATCAGGTTCTATCGGAGAATCGCTCTGAAAAATGTGGGAATTAGTTCGAGTTTTCTTTTGCATCTGTAGCAAAAAAAAAAAACAAGGAGATTCGTTCGGAATTAAAAATCGAACGCATTTTTGGGAGAATTTAAGGATCTTTGGGAAAAATCCAGGGGAGGTCCGCAGGATCGTCATTTTTAGGGTAACGGAAAAGGCGGAAAGGTCTATTGGACGTGTCTCGTCCTCCGGAGATTCGGTCGAAACCCGCAGCTTCACTTCCATTCATGTTTTCTTCCCACCCCCGTTGAGAGACATCGGAATGTCGTAAATCCCTTCGCGCGCGGCACTTTTAGCAGCAACTTGAGAAGAGCGCACCGGCGAGGCAGCGAGAGAGAGGGAGAGAGAGGGAGAGAGAGAGAGAGAGAGAGAAGAGCATAAAGCGACTGAAATCGTGGGAGGAAGCAGAAACGTTTTTTCTCTGTCTCTCGTAGGTTCCTGTCAAGAGAATGAGGTTGGTCCCAGGCAGTCTCCCTCCATCAGGATTTCAAGGTATCGAATCACTCCGAGAGCCCCGGCCGGGTAACCCGCGCCTCGAGCTCCGCTTATATTTTTTTTATATTTTTTCCCGCGCGCTACCGAACCGCGGGATCTCATCGTTTTCGAGTCTGCAGAGGGAGGGAGATTTGTACGAAACAAGAACGCGCGCGATGGACGCCTAAGGAAGAAGCGACGAGCGAATGAGATCTCTCTTACGATCTCGGAACCAGATCAGGCCCCGGAGCAGCCCCGAGATGCTCGATCCTCGCGCGATCCCCCGAGCAGTCCTCGAGAGGGTGAGCCTTCGCTTCTTCGTCTTCTTCTTCGCTTTGGCCCTTACCGAATTAAATGAGCGGAATAATATAGCGATGCAGGAAGACTGAGACGGCGAATAAAAAAGAGAAGAATAAAAAACTACTGTGTAGAGAGAAAAAAAAACAAAGATCGTTTGGCTGGTAGTTTCAAAAGAGAGATTCGGTGTCGAGTTTCAAGACGAGCTTTCGACGTGCTTTTTTTTTCTTCTTATTTTTGTTCATCAACTTACTCCTCCTTCGCAGTCACATTTTTTTTTCTTTCTCCTCAGACCTTGGAGCTTTTTTTTAAATGTTCTCTTTTGCGGGTTCTTTCCTCTCGTTAGTAATTGAAAGAAGACTTTTTGCGGATTCGCTCTCTTCTGCTCTCTCGTTAGCGATCGAAGCAACAGCAGAGTCTCCGCAAGGCTCTTATGGGTCAGTCGCGACCAGAGTTTCGTTTCACAAATGATTGACACTCATTTTTACAGTACAGCACTCACATTTTTATGTTTTTGTCAATCCTAGCGAATTTCTCCAACTGGATATTTCTTGAGTGACTTACGAGAATAAAAAAGATGCCACTTTTTTTTGTGGCATCGCGGATTCTCGGTGTCGTATTTCTCAACGGGTTTTTCGATCGTCTTTTCAAAAACTTTCCTCCTTTTCGTGCGACAGTCGTATAAATTTGAAAATCCATGCCGCCCGATGCTGCAATAACGAGCGAGACATTCGATAGCCC
>JBAJMU010000011.1:2965370-2977928 GCA_037952995.1 Hyposoter didymator
CGTTCGCGCGCGTTAGCGCGCGTGATGCACCCTAGTACAATTAAGTTTTTCATCGTAAAGTAATGAGTAACCCTATGCGGCCGCTGTGTGACCTGGCCGAGGTGTGGCCGCCACTCGGCTGAGTGACCACGTCACGGGAACTAGTGACCTGAGGAAAAAGTAAAAAAATAAATAAAAATAAACAATCAACATCCGGAGAGCAGGGCAGTTTTAATTGATCGTCTCCGATGACATGAGCGAATTTTTAGTGTCGCAAGTGGAGAAAAAGTCTGTTGGAAACATAAACGAGCCTGTTAACGTTTCAATTTACATATCGAGACGACGTTGATTCAGCGTTCGGTCCTGCTCCGGTTCAGCCGTCCAGAGAATAACACGGCTAAGTACTCTGTCGCAGCGATATGCTGCGAGATAGAAGGAGAAGGTAAATTTTGCTAGATCGTAGTTTCTCAAGAAGAGAGCACTGTAAACGAGAGAGAAATGAGGATTTTAGTGCAAAGTGCTTTTCTCGAACTAGCAGAGGAGCGATTCGTAACAGTCTCGTTACGGTGATCCAGACGTCGTTCGCGCGCTCTTAGGATAATGCGGAAGTCGTGTCCCAAGTCCATGCTACCAAATATATGTACACGCTTGTATAGATTCTCTCTCTCTCTCTCCCTCTGGTTCTCTGTGTGGCGCGACAGTTTGGCAAATTGACGTCGACGTACTTTGAGAAATTTCGTCAACTCGAATTAATTCGTTGAAAAGTTTCACACACCGCCAGGATTATCCCTTCGTGCGTTAATTGTTTATTTAATTCAGCAATAAGTTAGTTAAAATTTCGAGCATTGAGATTAGAATTTCTCGAGACAAGTTTGTCGCCCAGTTTTTCTTCATAAAAACCAAAAGTCCTCAAAGCCATGAAAAAAAAGAACAAAAAAAAAAACAAACAAACTGTTCGGCATAAAAATATCTAGCAGATAAGGTGCTTATTGCCAGACACGTTTTTTATGGAACTGCGTGAAAAATAAATGAGTCATTTTATCACGGATCGATCACCAATTAAAATCTGTCAGCTCGACGATTTTTCTCCTTTCGTCCGCCTCGTTCACGCGGTTTCGGATGTAAATATTCGTCTTGAAAATTGACGAAAACCGATCGGGCTAATATTTGCAAAATATTTTCGAAAGGAACCAGAAAATTTTGGCTTTTTGATAAAATAATCGATTATTTTCATTCGCGAAAGTTCGGGCAATCGGGAAAAATGAAAAAAATCATAACAGCCGACGTAGGCGTAGAGGTTTCTGGATTTCTTGGATTATTTCATTCTATGTGCCAGTTTATTGGAACCTCCTCGCCCCTCTCTTCGCTTTCGCATGAATCTTCATTTTGAATGAAACGATAGGAAACTTCATGAATAACCCTTAGGAAAAGCACAAGTTTGCTACTCCCAATATAAATAGCTCTGTAAATAAGATACAGCTGCTCGAGTCTTTGGTAAGAAACACGTTACTGAAGAATGTATTGAGATATAAAAGTAACAGCTATTGAATCTTAGACACGTGTCACGGACATCGAACATAGAGTGTCGCAGAATTTATGAATCGAGCGTATAGCAGCTTACGCACTAGGAAAAATGAGAAGTAGCGATCCAAGCAGTCAACGCCATATTCTCCGCAACTTCATTAATGTAATGGCAAAATCGTTTGATTTAGAATTTTCATAAAATTGTGTGTAAATATTCTCGACATCAAAACGAACAATTTTTCTATGAGACAAAACATTTTCTCGCGTCTAGTTTTTCAGAAGCTTAATTTCCAATTTTTTATTTTTCCGACCTAAACGCGCGTGTAAATTGAAGTCGCGTTTCTTTTGTTTTTTTCTTGCAACGCTTTAACGAAACGTGACTACGATTTACATTTTCACTTAATTGCTTAATTACTTAATAATAGTATTAATAATAAAATTAATAATAATAATTCATCAATAATAAGTAATTACTAATTACTTAATTTTTTTAAATATTCCCATCTGAATCGGAAAATTAAAAAAAAATGAAAATTAAATATCTCAAATTCTAATCGGCAGAAAATTTTTCTTCATGGGAGAAAACAAAATTTGTAGAAAATTCTGAAAAGAATCCTAAGCAAAGGCGTTTCGTGCTTTGAGGAATGATCCCGAAAAACTTGGAATCACACCTTCGGAACTTGAGGTGCGCTCTCCTGGCATTTGTTTTCTTAACGTATTCAATGAATCGACGCAAAGCTCAGAGGGTCTCGCAGGAAACTCTCGAAAAAAAGCGGTCACCCATCCGACTACTGGTTTAGCCTGGATTAGCTCTCGCTCGGATATTCGCAGTCACGCAACAAGGTCGCACTTATCGCTATCGGTTGTTATAGCTGCTTGTCTCTCGTGTACTAAGCAAGCGCGGCACACACTGAGCACTATTTGCACAATTGTGAAAAACACAAGCGTAGATTCTCGTAAGGGCGTTACGGCGTCAAAAATTGGGACGAGCGAGTACGAACGTATTTGCGAAACAGCTCGTACATTTTGAATACTCGCGACACGCACTTCTAGCCGAATGCACGTACTCACTACATTTATTTATGCATAGTTGGGAGGTCGAGTACACGTGCACGTATGTGACTGTATATATATATGTTTTAATAAATATACAATGTGTGTGGGTATATGTTTGTTACGAGCAGACTTTTGCAACTCGACGCCTCATTCAAACGATATCATACACGGGCTTTAGCGAGAGACGTACGTATACGTGGGTATTTCCAACGCGTCACTCTCCTCGTAATCTCGAGCTTTTGTTTTTTCTCGAACCCTCACACGACATACATTCTTTAACGGCTGAGTACGTGTACGTATTTTTTATTTTTTTTTAAACGCCACGGAGTGTGAAATAAAATTCTCGTCGATTTTGCAACGGTGGAAAAAAAAGTAAATAAAAAAATGAAAAACATATCATAGAAGCTGGAAATTTTGTATTTGCACAGATTCAATCGTGGTTTAAAATTTTTTAACGATATTCATGTTTCTCTGACGATTCATTCGAATTCCGACGAATATTTCTTCGTCGTGCACACGCGTTCGTATCAAGAGACTCTGTAAATCCTCTGAGGACGAGAATATTTTTTTTCGTCCAACGTCATTTCGTTTAGTCGAACGCGCGACGTTTTCGTGGATTTCCGGGCGTAGGATTCCGTTGGCGCTTTGAAGCACGAACCAGTTGCCAATTAAGTGATGCTCTTTCCATCGAATCTCTAATGAGCACCATCGGCCGGGAAGCTACAGAGAAATTTTCATTTTACTCGCGAAAAAATAAGTTTTTCTGCTCGGGGCTGCTGTCCCACTTTGCCCTCGTGTCCCGTTTCGCTCTCAATGAAAACGAGAGGCAAGGGGGGGGGATTGAAGTGAATTGACAAGGGGTGTGTGAGCTATATGTTGCACATCAGCTCATATCTTGAGGCAACCTGGACACTAAGTTTAAGGGGTGTGAGTATAGAAGCCCCGCTGCGAATCAACCCCAATAACGTGGCGAACCATAGAAGCCTCTGTAGCTCGCGCCACCAACTGGTAATACTTGAAAAAAAAAAAACAAAAAAAANAAATTGCAAAAGACGGAGGGACAGAAATCATGGCTGGAAAGAAAAGAAAAAATGCATCTTAAGGGAGATGACGAGACACGAAATACATAACTGGACCCTCTTGAAAGTTGTGATGGCGTTTATACGCGAATTCGAAGGGGTTAACTTTCAACATTTCAGACACACTATAAAGCAGCGTCGTGGCGGACGAAAACGATTCTTGACATCGAGTGCGACACACCATTCACTTTATATATGTTTATGCATATTAAATATATATTTAGATCGATACAGTTTTATGCTTGGGATACGCGCTATACTCTTTCCCCCTGCCTACAAGGGCTCCTGCAATAAAACGGCTATTTAATTCATACACTTGATAAACGTCGCGCGCGCCCGCTCTCTTCTCCATCCTTCGTTCGTAGTTACCGCCTGCTAGACTCTCTTATACGCGTATTCCGAGATCAAGAGTCATCCAGTCGAATGGGCAATAGTGTTGCGTGGATGACACAGCGACAAAAGGGCTTTGGATGAGCTCGACCGATCGACGACGACTCGCACTGGAAATGAAATTTTGTTAAAAATCGTCGATATTTTGTTGAATACGTCAAACTGAATATTTTTTTAATAATTCAAATTTTTTTGTTATTTTGGCAGAATATTTCGTTTCTAACAGAATTGTCAGCGAAATTTACGAGTGGAACGACTCAAATTTGCTTCTGAAGAGACTTTCTAAAATATTTCTTGCTGCAATGACACTATTTTTGGAAATATTCATAAAAACGTTTAGTCGAACGTATCGAACAAAATTTCCATCTTTTTCGACAATATTTTGTTTTCAGTGCGGCCACATACTCGCGTTTCTCACTAATAGATACAATTTTTTTTTTTTCAATCATTTCTCGTGGATGCTGTGGAGAAACTTGACCGAGATTTCGCTCTAAGAACAAAGAATTTAAACTCAAGTGGTCACACGGGGTCTGAATGACCCCAGCCACGTTTAAGCGCTTGCCGCGTTGCCAGTGTCGTTCCGACAGATGGATAAAAATTCAGGATACTAGTTTGAACCTTTTTGGACAAGAATATCGAGGGAAAAAATTTTTATCCAATTTTCAAAATGGCTAAAAAAAATCAGCAACGAATCAATATGTAAAAATAAATTTTCTCTCGCACCCAGAGCACCGCGTTGGCCAATCGTCTCCGCAGCGTCGCTATACAACGTGCAGACATTACAGCTCAAAGTTGGGCTTGGGGTCATTTTGACCCCTGGTCACCACGGAGGCTGAATAACACATTTTTTCCCATTTCAAGCTGAAATAAACTTTGACACGAGTGCCAAGTAAAAAGGCGTCAGTTCGTGGCATAAAAATTGTCATTGAAATTCCATCATTTCTGTTGTTATTCGCTCCGAAAGCATTTTGCGCAACATTGGATTCGCGAGGCATTTTGCGAGTAAATGCGAGTAAAGCGATGAAGATCGATGGAAAAAAGGTCGCGCGGGGAAAAGATTGGAAGAGAGCGTTGCTCTCCTTGAGTTGAGAACCTGGCTTGGGATCGCGTTCGCCGGGCTGCCGAGTCAGTGGTGCTCGAGAGGGATGAAAAGGGGCTAAGGGGGATTTTTTGTGCAGAGGGGAAAGCAGAGCAGCGCATTCATAGCGATGCAGATGGTTTACACACCCCTCGCGCGAGAGACTCTCGAGAGCGCGATGCTGTCTGCTGCCTGTGCTACATATCTGGATTCACCCTCTCGACCCCCTGCCCCCCTCCTCTCTTTCTTTTCACCCTCCCCCTCGCTCGTTGGGCCAGCACACACTCGGAATTCGCGGATTCACCGGTCAAACGAGAGCGAGTGACGAGACGCAATGCACGCGATGATTTATTTTTGCGATAGAAAAATTTCATTTCATAATTTCCCAACGATTTTTAAACGCTCTATTTTGTTTTTTTTTTTACTTTTCGAGTTCGTTCGTTTTTTACGAATCGAAGCAGCAGGCGAAATTGATCGGAGCACCGCGAGCTGCAACTCGCGCGAAATAAAAAAGCATAGGAGAGCGCGGACATTGCGGTCGCTCTTCGCGTTTCAGAGAGATTTCGATAATTAATTCGAGTGAGACACGAGAGCTGGCTGCTCGCGGGGGGGAGGAAACCCAGGGAGGATTTGGTAATTGACTGTACGGGCGTAGAGAACTCGACCGAGCGAATAAATGCCGGCCAAACCGACCAGTCCTGATGAATTATAATTTGCGCCAGTGTAAACTCCATTCGATCCACTCCGCTACGCACTCGCTATACACATGCGCGTTAATTGCTTCATACATATCGATATATCTCTCCAGATTCAACCAATTCCCATACACTCACTCGTACGATTTCGTTTCATTCCATCATTCCATTTTTTACCCTTTTTTCCATACCCTTTGAAACCCACCATTGGAAATTCATTTATTATCAACCACGTCCTATTTTTTCACATCCTTTTGCCCCTGGAATCGCGTTTACACGCTTTACTCATCAATTCCAAAGATTTAAACAACTTTGCCGATTCAACGACACTGATGTAGTGCGCGAGCGATATTCCGGACATTCCTTCCAATGAACAATGTAAAAGCGCCTCGAAACGGAGCAACATATCATTTTCTAAGCATCCATCTATTTTGCCTCGTATTTCCCACAAATTTTTGCCATTCGGATAAAACTCTCGAAACCTTTCCTACTGATGCTGCTGCTTCGGAAACTCTCTTTCTCGCGAGTTACTCGCGACACTTTGAAAATAACCTTCGAGAATGGACGAAGGATTTTTTCGCGAGGTTGCCACGAAGGAATAAACCTGCTGCTGCTGCTGCTGCTGCTGCTGCCTCAGTCACGACATTCGTCAAAAAGATTTCGAGCCTCCGGAAACTCGGTCAGGACACTCGATTATAAACTCTGCTGAGTTCTCGATTCTTACAGAGCTCGCGTATCCAGCGCTCAAGAGACAGAAAAATACTCGCTCATCTTCAAAATGAGTACAGTGTACAAATTTAGACACGCAGGATGCGAGCGTGTGTGTGGATATCACTGGGTCGTTGTTGGAAGCAAAAGGCAAGAGCACAGAGTCGAAAGTCAACGCGGCATTGAAATTCACGGAGCATGTTAAATCACAACAGAGTCTCGCGGTTTTGTGCACGCGCAAATATTATCTCCGAGGTCGTCCGTCGTCGAGACGCGACGACAAATTTAACGATCATCGTCATACCAGCCGAATAAAACTCTCGAAAACAAATTAGCAATAGGAGAAATAAAAAAATTTGAAAAATCCCCAAAATCCTCTGCGTTTACCGATTCCATCATTTCTCGCCAACCCTTGGACTTTATTGAGGAAGCACAGATTTTTCTATGACGCAGGGCTATATAAACGAACCTCGTAAAATTAACGTTCGCCAGAGCAAAAATGCAAAGCGCTTAACGGGGCATTCCCGCGCGCGGTCGAGCCCGAAATACGAGAAATTTCAATCGCCTTGCACAATAAAAGAAGATAAAGCCATTAGACGACTGATCGATATATTTGTCAAATCCTAAGAAACCATCGGACATTTTGTAGGCAAAATGTACGATGTTGAAGTTTGGATCGTTGAGATGCAACGAAAACTCATTATTTTTAATAGCATCGCACCAAATTTTCATGCAGTGTTTGTCGACAATAACAAGAAAGTCTTGTTCGTCATTCGAAAAGTAAATTTACTAGAAAAATTCAAACGAGTCGATTAATTATCAAAATAATGAATAAAAAATATATTTTTCGTTGTATTTGCAAGGATGCAAACTTCAATATCATCCAAATATTCTTTCCATAGAATTCCTTTAAAATCGCACCACACAAAGAAAATAGTGATACCCAACAGCTCGCGCAATTTTTCGAGCTTTCACCACGTAGAAGTTGCGATATTTATTTATAAAAATCACAATTTTCAGAAGATTCTCATTAAACATTTCGATGTCTAAAGGTGAAGCCCCTCAAAACCTTGCATACATTTTTACGTAACACCGAACAAGCTTTATTTACTTTTTCAAAAAAATCGTTCGTAAAATATTTTCGAAAATTTGTTTTTTACATAAAAAATACGGATGACCTCGGAAAATCNCCTAAGAAACCATCGGACATTTTGTATGCAAAATGTACGATGTTGAAGTTTGGATCGTTGAAATGCAACAAAAACTCATTATTTTTAATAGCATCGCACCAAATTTTCATGCAGCGTTTGTCGACAATAACAAGAAAGTCTTGTTCGCCATTCGAAAAGTAAATTTACTAGAAAAATTCAAACGAGTCAATTAATTATCAAAATAATGAATAAAAAATATATTTTTCGTTGTATTTGCAACGATGCAAACTTCAATATCATCCAAATGTTCTTTCCATAGAATTCCTTTAAACTCGCACCACACAAAGAAAATAGTGATACCCAACAGCTCGTGCAATTTTTCGAGCTTTCACCACGTAGAAGTTGCGATATTTATTTATAAAAATCACAATTTTCAGAAGTTTCTCATTAAACATTTCGATGTCTAAAGGTGAAGCCCCTCAAAACTTTGCATAAATTTTTACGTAACACCAAAGAAGCTTTATTTACTTTTTCTAAAAAATCGTTCGTAAAATATGTCCCAAATTTTGTTTTTTACATAAAAAATACGGATGACCTCGGAAAATCTTGGATTTAGAGTATGTCGTTCTTCAGTCAATTTGTAAAAACGTTTTTTTAATCAACATAGGTTCGCAAGTATGCAAGAAAAAGTGAAAACAAAAATTGAGATATGACCGTCGCCATAAAACGTCCTTAAGGTGGTAGGAGGAGCAAGTTTTCCAACGTACGCACATAATAAACGCTCTCGTTCGGTGATTGAAGGGGTGCTGGCAAAACGGGAGGGCGAAGAGCACAGCAAAGCGAGAGAGAGAGAGAGAGAATAAGTTGCTTTTGCTTCGAGTTTACCTGTCACCCCGATGACGATCCTGACGAGGGTAAACTCCCCACTTTTTTTACCTCAGAGCCTCCTTCCACGTATATATAATAACGATAAATACATAATAATAATAACAACGACGATAGGACGTTTATAAATCGAAGGAGGGAGGAGGACAAAGCGCTCGCGTCGACCAACACGAGGGCCCAGTTTTGTATATACAATGTAATGTATATATATCTATATATACATTTATGTAAACGGTATTACATGGATATTCTTGCAACAGGCATTCCGATATACATTTTACGAGCGTGAATATTTCGCGGGTTATTTCATTATTACAAAAGGTGTCCACGTACTTCTGGCCGAGTTGCTAGCCACTTGAAAATTGAGGCGATCCTCATCCCTTGTTCCCAGCGAGGCTCACACCCCTCCGCGCCTTCTTTTCAAAATAAAATGCGTCTGCATTAATATCTGCAGTGTATCCCGAGTCACATGCCTCTTGCTCTCATTTTTTCCTCGTAACCAGAAAACCATCCACGAGCCCCACTATTATTATTACTAGTATACAAAAATAACATATATATACACCAAAGATGCCAACGAGAGACTTTCCTGTTTAATATATAAACAGATCGCTTTAAGGAGGCGCGCCACTTCACAATTCATACTCCATTTCCATCACAATTTGTGTATGCATTGTCCCCCTGCTGCTGCTCACTGGCATCCACAGGGACAGAAGAAAACTCTCTCTCTCGCTCTGAGGAATAAAACATGTGTATGTTAATGGACAAAGCAGCAGGACACTCGAGTCTTGTTTTCGACATTTTATCCGTCCAGTTTTTCGAAAAGTCGCAGGCTTTTTGGTCGCGGGCGACATTAACGATTCGTGGATTTATTTTTCCGCTAAATTGCTAAATTCAGAGATTTTAAACAAACGAAGAAAAAAAAACGGAAATTTCCTGGACGTAGCTTTTTGTCAAGAATCCTCGAAACTGCTCGCTGAATCGTCGGACAATCCACGACTAATTAACGAACCCCTCATTAATGTTTTAAAATCGTTTTTTTTTTTTTTTTTTTTTAAATATCAAACTTGGAAATTATGCAAACAACTCTCACGCGACGACGATTACCTTTTCGTTCAGACACCGCAGTCGTTCTCGTACGTGGATTCGTTCGGAAACGTATAGACGCACATGGAATTGTGTAGACGAAAAATTTTCATGACAATCGAGGACGGGGTGTCAAGGAAGGAAAAAGAGAGACAGAGAGAGAGCGCGGAGACCGCGAACGGACAATGGAGCACCACGGTATCCTGCACGTGTGTGAGTTGAACGATGATGAATTTTTTTTGTATTTTTTTAGTAGGTGATACATGAACTGGAGAATTGACGAAGACGAAACGAGACTGGGGGCACGTCGTGTCTATGCAAATTATACTGTGTCTATACACACACATGTAACATATCCAGATACACGAATATCGTGTATGTATTTAGATTCCTGACGAACGTACGTGCTGCATCGTAGATATAGCCAAAGATGTAGCTGGGGAAGAAAAAGGTTTGAAGATTGAAAAAAAAACGTGTCAAGGGGGACTCCCGACCTGGCCATTGGCATAAATGAGATTGATACGATTTTGAGATACTCGCATATGTAGTTATTCGAGGATTATTGGCCCCCTTGCTCGAGCTATTGAAATTTGCATCGCTCGCGCGACAGCAACGATTATAATTTCTCTGTCGATCCATTTTTTTTCCTAATGAAATCTCAATTTCCCAAAATTTCGACTGAATTCACAGTCGCATCGAAATGACAAAAAAATAAAAACGTTTCCCCAGACGATCCTCGATTTCGATGGCAATTTGAAGAAAAATTCTGTTTTATTCACTGAAAATGAAATTTGATTGAAAAACGCATCGTTGTTGAGCACGGCGAATGAAATATTTTTAAATAACTTGGAAATTTTTGATTTTAACGAAACTGTCAGCAACATTTATCATTTTGGAACGACTGAAGTTTGATCCTCGAAAAGACTTTGTAGAATATTACTTTCTGCAGTGACTACATTTTTGGGAATATTGAACGAAAGGTTAGTCGAGAACGTATGCAACGAAATATCGATTTTCTCCAACAAAGTTTTCTTCTCATTATTCCAAGGTCCAAATTTTCATCAACTTTTTTCTACTTTCGTGTTCGAAGTTTGTTATTTATTTGAATTATAATGAAACAGCTATTTACCGTTAATTTCAATGATTTACGCGCACGTGTTTTAGTCGACTATTCAACGAACTATTTATGCATCGAAATGAGTGCATATGTGCACGTAGCGCAGATATGTGTTTATGCAAATTCGAAGGTTCGCGTGTGCGTATGGATCCGCTGGCTAGATGTGTGTACGCGGATACGGCAAGGCGTTATGTAGAACAGGTAATAAAATAATTTTAACGACCTACTTGAATAATGTGCGGTACAGAAATATAATAATATCTCATCGCGCGCGGGCATTGCCGCGATAAATAATAGCGCGCGAAACGCGTACGCAGCCTTACGGTTCTCTGGCTTTGGAGCTTCTGCTCTTTTCCTATGTACGACCAACGAATTTTCACATGCATGTGTTTGTATCGAGGGTCCTTATGGGGAAGGATGTAAAAAAAAAAAAAAAAATATGATGTTGAAGTTTCCATCGTTGGAACGCAACGAAATTCCCTTTTTTCTTGGACAAATCTCAAGATTCTCAATGAACATTTGGTTAGGACAATAAAATGACTTTTTTTTGGAGTCCAAAGAAAAAATCGTTACGAAAATTGTTCTGGTTTTTGAAAATTGACCAAAGAATTGATAGAAAAACGGATTTTTCATTGAGGCCCAACGTTGGCAATTTCAGGATCATAAAAAAATAGATTTTACCTTTTCCCCTCGGTATTCATATTCCTTTTGGCGTTGATGCCTTAAATTAGAAAAATGAAAAACATTGGAGCCTGCAAAAAAAGGAGGGAACCGTGTGATTCGATTTTTTTTCCCCCAAACACTGTCTTTCCCGTTGAAATGACATTTCGCTCCGTTTTCGGGAGAAATGGGCGCAGCAAGTTTTGGAAAAATGGAAAAACTCATTTCTTGAGGTAGAAAAAGTGCAATAAAATTTTCAAAGCCATAAAAGTCAAGGGACTTGAGACAATCCTTTTGCTCCAAGATATTTCCGCGATAACAGGGTTTTTCTCGTTTTCGACGAGTTACTGTTGAATTTAATGGTTTTGGTTGTCGCAGCGCCGAGTGCGAGCGATAAGTAAGCTCGTCGCTACGTGTTATAAGTAGCCAAACTTCCCCAGGCTAATGATTCGAACGTTTTTCTTCCGGGTCCTAATCCCTTAAAGTGCACTGGTAACTCTTTACCGTATAAATTCATAAAAGTCCCAAAACCAATCTGCGTTGGACGTTGACACTATCGGCACGTAAATACCCATCAGCAGGGCGGCGGTGCAAGTTTTGTGGCCGAAGCAGAAAAACGGTTCGAGCTATTTCGTAGAATGGAACAATTTTTTTTTCTCAAAAAATTCTGGAATCCCGACGGCGCCAAATTCCACAAAAAAAACTGACGCCAAATTTACGAGTTCAGAAGAATTTTCATAAAATTTGAAACAAAAAACGGACTCGAATCGTTAATAATGGTCGCGGAAGAGACCAAAAGTTTTCAAAACACTTCAGAAACGCAACGAGTCGGAAATAATTGTTGCGTAATGATAATAACAAGCTTTTGGATTGATCTCAGAGTTCTCATAATTCAAACCCCTCCGAGGACTGCCGCATACGTCAACGGAGGGTTTTGTGATAAAAAAAATAAAATAAAATAAAAAAACAGAGCACAGGAAAAGATGAAAGATGCAGTGACGAAAAAATATCGAAGTGTAACGAACCCGCGGAAAATCGAAACGGGGTCACGGTTTCGAAATCGTTGTGTCGCTTCTTCGGAGTCTCTCGAATTCCCACGAACCGGCGAATCCCTTTTCCCCTCTTTCTCTTTTGTAAAAAAAAAAAAAAA